>JAJHUR010022273.1:2210-14085 GCA_027495735.1 Lutjanus campechanus | reverse complement strand
ACGTCTGTCAGTCTGTGCTCGCTCACGAGCCTCGTTAACGGTTACTTGCGCTCATGAAGGGCGTGCTGCTCATCTAGTGGGAGGAGCTGAGGACACAGAAAACCAAACCTAACTCAGATGAGACTCAAAAATCAACGTTTTCAGGATTTCTACCTACTGCAGCTTTCATAGTGTTATTATTTATTTCCTGACTTTTTTTTTCTGTGAAGATCCCGGAAAGGGTTATTAATATTTGGTTATGTGTGGCTTTCTGGAAAACAATAAATGTTTACGTTTAGGCACCCCTGCAATCGTCACACTTTTTCTGTTACAAACTGACCCCGGCCCCCCATCAGAGAAGGGAAAAGTTATGTGGCCCTCACAGGAAAAAGTTTGGGGACCCCTGGTGTACAGTTTGTCATGATTTACATTAGGGGTGGGCGATATAGACGGTATACAGTAGAAACAATATGAATTTGGCCAGCGGTTGAGATTTTGACTTTACCAGCCTATCGCGATATAAATAAGTAATCAGGTTTGCAGGAAGAAATTGTAATGTTTGTTTTTTTTATGAGGGCTGTCAAAGTTAACACGTTAATAGCGCGTTAACGCAAATTCCTTTTAACGCCACTATTTTTTTTCACGTGCGTTAACACACGTTATGTTATACTTGCCTGATCAATAGTTTGAATCAGCAGCTGGAAATGAATCAGCTCGCAATTACGAAGACGCAAGCTTCTGTCCTGACAGTGTAAACAGGCTTGTCTGTTAAAGCGACTGGCTCAGCGCAAAGAAAATCCCACAACACAGAGAGAGAGAGAGAGAGCAAGAGAGAGAGAAAGCGTGCGAATATGGACATATGTGTGTCGACTTGATATAAAAACATTTCATGATCATGAATCATGTTATGAACGTACACATCTGTGGTGCGTGATTTTTTTTTTTTAATCCAAGTCCGATTTATGTACTTTTAAATACTTAATTATTTCATGCCGATCAATCATAACAGCGAGGGAGGAGAGACGAGCTGCAGAGAGGAGGGAGGGAGGGGGAACGAGTGTGTGAAGTACCGACCGATATAAAACTTTACTGATGATGAATCCTGATCTTACTGTACAGTTCTGTGGTTTAAACACTACAGATAAAAATATCTGTCGCTGCAAAGTCCAAACTGATGATGCTCGTCTCCTCCACTAAACATTTGTCACTGTGCTGCATTATTGTAAGTCATGATGAAGAGTCCAGACTCTGTCTCTCCTCTTCATCTCCTCGTGTGTGTCTGTGTGCACTTTGCTGTCTGCTGTGGTCTAAAACATCCTCACTGATGTAAACTGTCAGTGACACTGACGTAAATGATCCTGCTGCATTAATACAAAAACATGAATATCGTACATCGTTTCATCATTATATATACATACATACAGAGGTGAATAAAGGTGAGGATTTTTCTCATCAGAGAACAATATTTTATTAAAGAAATAAACTATTATTAACAATAATAATGCTAAATAAATAAATAAATGCATATAAATAGTAACCTTTTCCTAAAATACTGCTGGCTCTGTGGTGGTGAAATTTTAAATCTGAAGCCTGCAGTTCAACTGACTTTTCTATTTAAGTTTTTAGTGCGTTTTGGCCTTAATATTAATTTGAGCAGGTCAATATGCTCATCTGTGCCTGATAGACTTGGGTTTGTCATGTTATTATTTGAGGTCTTTTTATGCTAAATGCAGTGCCTTTGAGGGTTTCTGGACAACATTTGTCATTGTTTTTGGTTAATATCCATTTGAGGTACATTTTGAACAAATAAAAAATGCGCAATTAATTTGCGATACATTTTTTGTGCGATTAATTTGTGATTAATCGCGATTAAATATTTTAATTGATTGACAGCACTGTTTTTTACATTTTGCACTTTATTTTAAACAATTTAGAATTTTGTGCTTTACTAACATTTTCCTTGTATTTTTTTATTATTTAAAATATCTGCATCTTTATATATGTTATTTGAGAACTTGAGAACTGTTACAATGTTTGGAGAAAGATCTGTTACACGGCTTCAAAATTACTTGAAAGGTTTTGTATTTTTTTTGGCATTCTATACTATGAAGTGTGTTTATTCCACTGCAATGTATCTGCTGCGCAAGTATGTTCAGAAACAGTCATTTCGACATATATATGTACACAGAAGAAAAGAATATATCGCAATATATATCATTACCACACAGGCTTCAAATTATACCGCAATATAAATTTTATGCCATATCGCCCAGCCCTAATTTACATATTTGATTTTCTCTGTACTGCTTTACTTCCAGACTCTGCCTGGCTGCCATGTATTAAAATGAAAATGCTGACAAACCACACATCACATCTGGTGGAGACCAACTCTTCAAAGTGCACTTCCCAAAGGTCATGAGAGGAGCATGCAGAGCAAAACCAGTGAAGACTGAGCCGATGTTTTGTAAGTGTTACATTCTTTTATTTGTCACTAAAATTAAGTCATTTACATGTTGTTTTTACTGTTGCACTGTCACATGTTTTGTTGCAAAAGTTTCAACAAAAAAACCCAACAAGAAACAGAAAACTAATAAATTATATAAATACACACAACCATAATGCACAGATTTTTTTAAGTCTAAACAAAATCTTTGTGGAATATTGCACAGGGTATGTGGTTGACTTGATGGACCTCATCATTGAGAAAGTCTTTCTGGACCCAGCACCAGACATGGATGAAGATCCAGAGGACCTGAGTGCACAGTATGAGGAGCCAGACAAGGAGAAGGTTGTCGCCAGCTATGTGTCCTGGTTCAACTAAGGGGAGGTCAGAATCCAACATAGCAGCCCTGGGTGTCGGGAAACATAGTACGAATCCGAAGAACCAGACTGTGACGAGGAGTGACGAGGAAGCCCCAACACCGGCTCACAACACTCCGATATGCTGATACCTGTAATGACTGAAACAAGAGGAAAAGATGTCCAGTTAGCATTGTAGCAGTCTTTGATGTGTCAAACTTTTTTTCACATGGATTCAGTGAATCCTTCAGTTTTTTACTGTCATGGATAATAGGTACATCATTTGACATGTTATATGTTGTGATATATTTGTGATTCAATAAATGCTTCATGGTGTAAAAAATGTCTCTTGTGAATTCATGTTTAATATGCACAGTATCTGCTTATTTTGGGATGTGTTTTGTGAACACTGTAACGTTATGCCCACTGAAGTAATGTAAAGCAAATTGTTAAGTACTTGACATATTTATCTTCATAAATACAACAGTTACAATATAATCTTTTCTGTCAGAATAGTGAAATAAATTCCGCCCGGGTTATGCACACAAAATGGAGGGGTCTTAAATCATCCTCAAGGAGTCTATTTCACAATACTGACCTGCTCACTGTATATTGTCCTGTTTAATATACAGTAACTTACCATGATAAATAAATTTGACACAAAATATTGATTTTAAAATAATTTTACAGCTCAAGGTCTGTTGTGAGCACATCCAAAAAATTTAGAAAAATGTAAATATTTCAACAAAATATAAGGCCTATGAAACTCAGACCTCAAAGACATCTTACAAGCTGTCTTGCCAAATTTCAAATACATAATGTTGGAACTCTGTAACAGGTAAACTGTTGCATGTTATGTAGAGACAACACAGTGTAGTTTACAAACCACTGCACACAGCCTTGACTTCTGAAAACTGATGATAAAATGATAATAAATTATGATACTGAAATTTTATGAATACCAAAACAAGTTCAGTATTATATTAAAAACGTGGCTACATAAAGGACACCGTTTTGATGGGCATCTCTGCTGAAAATATTGCAAAACAAGAAGATAATGTATTGTCAGTAATCATCAAAATATGTTAGTATTTGGTACATGTAACACCTGCACAGGTCCACAGAGTACTAACATGTCTCCCCGGAGACATGACGGTTAACTATATTCACAAATTACGATGTTACTTATTTGCCAAAATTTCCCTCAATGATGAGCAAGCGGAGTGAGTTAGTCAAAGTCAAAGTCAAAGTCTCTTTATTGTCAATACCACATATGTACAGGACATACATAGAATTGAAATTACGTTACTCTCTCAGACCCGTAGTGCAACGGAGTGAAATCTGGATCATAAACATAAATCTAAAACTGTACAATATGTAAACAATATGTAAACATAGAATTGAAATTATGTTATTCTTTCAGACCCGTAGTGCAATGGAGTGAACATAAATCTAGATCTGAATCCTTACATAAATCTAAATCTGTGCAATATGTAAACATAAATCTGGATCTGAAAACGTAAACAGAGGTCTAAAACTAAATCTATCTATACAGTATGTAAACATAAATCTGGATCTAAAACGGATCTAGATCTAAAAAGTTACAGTTAGCATTAGCTACCGAGCTACATTTTAGCGCTGTACCAACACACATATCAACTAACTGTAAAGTACCAAGACACACGAAATTGTTGACTTACCATTCTAAAAGGTCCTGCATCCACAGTGTTTCAACTTCTGCAAGAGCCTCCATCTCGGTCACTTTCTGGATCAAAATCGGATGTCTGAATTTCAGCGTGTCTGAAACTAGCCATGTCCTTGTCAGCATCCAGCGTAAGCATAGCAGCGTGGGCTCGGCTGTTCAACTCACGCCCACCTCCCAAGAGGGTCACGACTAGTTACAGCTCATTTGCATTTAAAGCTACAGGCACAGAAACAGCTTGTTTCAAGAGAGGCTGAAATAAAGGGGTATAGAGGCCTGCTGGTCTGATTGATCTGAGAGGTGTTTTATAAAAGAAACTTCAAAAGCATGTTTTGAGGACCTCTGAGACATATAACAACTTATCAGAAAGGGGCATAATATGGGACCTTTAAATTAAGAACCACAAGAAGTCAATCTTTTTGATTTCTTTTTCTATCAACAACATACTTTTAGTTACTACTACACAAGGTTCACCAAGTTCATGATTTCATGATTTCAATGTATATCAGCAAAGTGAGGCAGGAGCAGAAGCAGAAGGGTTAGTGAGTAAAATTTAAAAAATTTAATTAGCCTGCCTTTAGTTTTAAAATTATTTTCCATATGTTGTCGCATATGAAAAAAATCCACAATAAACCTGTCAGCAGACTACTTAAGGAAATTACTTAAACAGCATTTGTACAGGAATTATTCTGTTACAAGCTTTTTGATCCACTGTACAACTTGCCCTCAGGGCTTTCTGCCAGAAATGATTTCATTAGCAAGACTGTTCGGAAGGATTGAGCATATGAGTAGATAAATGGGACTTGGATTATACTGCACAAGTTTTGTGAGAGTTTTTAAACATATGTTTTGGGTCTGAGTCTGGATAGAGTGGCTTACATTCATTCTACGTTCATGTGTAGGCATCTGGACATCCCCACTCTGCAGTGAGCCAGTGTAATTCCTTTTACACAAATTCCTCATTCTTCGTTTCTGTCATGCCTTTTTCCATTTGTGTTTGAGGACTCATAGGTGTCTTTATGCCCTTACCATTATTTACTGTACCTGAGTTCCTCTATGTGTTGAAGGCACTGTAGGTATTTCATGTGTCTCTCTATAGTGTCGACTTCGTTAAGCATCTGCCCAAGATTATCCATCCAAGGCTGGGCCCCCTGTAGGTGCTAGAATATGAAATTATTATCAAAGACAAATAATTGTTTATGCATCCAAGAATGGAATAGGTGAAAGCACTTTACTCTGTCTCTTAAAGTAACATTATGGAAACAGTTGGTATGGAGAACATTTATATAAAGGCTAAAACACACTGCCGGCGCAGCGGCGTGGCGCGTTATGTGACACACGTCACGTGTTCTAATGAATACACGGGAAGCACAGCGCGTCACCCTCGTCCAGGACACTGGTCTCGGGATCTCAGGAAAGATTAAATTGAAAGCTAGGTAGACTAGCTCAGACTAGTCTGACAGGCATGAACTGCTGAAGCTTCTTGGATGAGAGGCGAAACATCTTCAAAAAACTTTTAAACAAGTCCAGTTGCTTTCAATTTAATCTTTCCTGAGATTACAATGACCTGGACGAATGAGAACATTCACAGACTGGTCTCGGGATATTTCTTGACCTCAGCATCTCCAACCCTCCACCTCTCCACTTTAATAAGCGTGTGTTGTCAGACTGAGCTCCTGTCTGTGCAGGAGAGCAGAGCCACAGTGTTCTGTAGAAGTTTCTGTGTGTTCAGCTCTCAGTAATTTGTAGTTTCTAAATTAATTTCTGTGGTTTAAAGTAGGGTTGTCACGATACCAGAATTTCAGTAGTCGATACCAATACCTGTGATTTTCCACGATTCTCGATACTAATTCGATACCACGATTAAAAAAGAAAACAAGAGAACCCATATACTTTTAAATTCACTAATTTATTGAAAACTGCTTTAAACTGTCAAGTATTTAACACCACTATAAAAACAAGCAATACTGTGCTTATGGGGATCTCTGTGTACATGGAATAGTTTCTGCTTGGTAACTGATATTTGGGGTTGAGTTGCTCAAGCATTTGGCGAAATCCATATTTTTCTACTGTGTAGATGGGGACTTGATCCAAGCACAGAAACTCTGCTACTGCCCTATTCAGTTTTTTTTGCTTTGTTTGAATTTGTGTCATATTTTTTGTGCCTTTTAAAAGCTTCGCTGATTTTTGGCTGTGAGACTGTCAGACAGTATCTCATCAAGTCACCTTACGTATATGACGCAGACCGTATCGTTACATTACTTGAAACATATACATGAGGGAGCGACTGAGCGAGAGACTAGAAGCCTGCGCGGCTGCGCCCCAGCTGACTCTCATGCCGAAATGACGGAACGTAGGCATATTCGGGTTAACGTTTTTATAACGCAACGTGACACAACAACACAAACTTCTGAGGCACTGTTTGCATGTCAGCTTGTTTGAGTCTATAATTGCTCCGTATGCATCCGCCTCGAATGCGAAATATTTCCACACGCGACTCTTCGTACCTGTCTTGTCAACGAGCCGACGTGTTGTGCTTCCACTCCCACTTGCTGAAGCCAAGACGGCAGGTTTTCTTCTTCAGCGCCGCTGACTGCTCTGTGCTGCTCACACGCGTATACTGCCCCCGTCAGTTCTGCCAAGAATCGACACGGCTCGCCGAGGGAAAAGTTGAATATTCGGTTCTGACGGTGCCAGAAAAAAGCAGGTATCGATGTATTTTTTGCGTGTTGGTATCGAATTGGTACCGGAAGTATCGGTTCTTGTGACAACCCTAGTTTAAAGTTTAGTCTCTCACCTGTATTGCTGTGTGTACTTTCAGGTTTCTGCTTTATTTTACTGTTTCTTCACATTCGCTTTCAGGTGATAGGAGTCCTATTAAGTTACTGCTGATGAAGAGTTTGCTGCTTCATAATAAAAGCATTTAATTAAAAAAAATAATGATGGACTCTTATGTTGAAAAATTTCGTCCAGCATCGGCCACTTGGCTAAAACAAACGCGTTTCAGCTAACAGACACACACCTCAGCAGCACTGAGCCGAGTCAAGACAAACAGCACAAGTGTCTGTAAAGAGGCTCTAGTCTCTCCATCGTTCTACACATGAGAGACAGAGACAAGCAGAAGAAGCTGAGCTGCCATGTGAGCAGAGACAGATGAGCTGCAGTTGATGTTATATTGTAGTGTACACTGTATTTTTTCTAGGGTCTGTAAAAAACATTGTTCAATGTTGAGTCAATGTTGAGCACATCTTGCACTCCTACAGTGCTCCTGCAACCAGCCCAAGCCTCAGAGCAAGGGCAAACAATTTGCCTTAAAGTGATACTCGACTTTACATGGTAACCCACTCAATGTGTACTCACCACTATGCTGATGTGATGATAGGTGAAGATCTTCAGTTCACAAAACAATCCTGGAGTTTCAGCAGAAAACAGGGTAGTAGCCTCATCCAGTACAACGGCAGTGAATGGCGACATTAAAAGTTAACCGCAAAAGACGCCATTTACGCCATGTTTTTAGCCGAAATGTCAGCTGTAGCATGTAGCCGGTAAGCTGTAAACATGGCGTCGATCTCGCGAGACTTCGTATATATCCTAATGGCTGCACGTGCGGAAGTCTCGCGAGATCGAAAAACATGGCGTAAATGGCATCTTCTGTGGTTAATTTTTAATGTCGCGACTCGCGGACACTTCGATTACACCACACGAGCAGGATAGAGATGTTTTGTGTTTGTTTTGTGTTCTTTTTTTAACGTTTTATCCGTGGTCACCATTCACTGCCACTGTACTGGATGAGGCTGCAACCCTGTTTTCTGCTGAAACTCCAGGATTGAACCAGACTGGTCTGGTTTAATATATCACTGGGTGGTGCACCTATTCACCATCTTGTTAAAAAAATAATAATAATGTTGTCATCTCTGTACATAGCAGACTGCTAAAATATGTACAATGTGTGAATAAAATGTGATGACAATAAAAAGTATTAAAAAAAGGATTCCAGGATTGTTTTGTGAAATGAAGATCTTCACTTATCACATTGGCATAGGGGTGAGTACATATTGAGTGGGTTATCATGTAAAGTGGAGTATCCTTTTAACCACAGAACCTATTAAATAGGACTTCAACCTATTTTATATACAGTCTATGGCTTCAACTTCCTCATTTGGACCGCTGTACTCATTTTTGCATGTGCAATTGCTACATATTGCTCATTTTAATCAATATTTATTATTCTTTCCTCTATTTTCTGGGTTTCTACCTGGTTCAGCATGTTGGAGATAAGTTGCTCTCTCTGCAGCAGGTCCTCCAGGGAACATCTAGCTTCCTCAGCAGCAGACAATGCAGCAGAAACTTTAGGAGGCACAGAGCTGGATACAGTCAGAACCTAAACAACACAAATTACAGAATCACTGCTCATATTTGACACAGTAATGGACAGAAAATGATTAGCAGACTGCATAAAAGGAAAGACTGAATCACAATAACCCCTTTCTGACCACCTGTTCAAGGTGGGAATGTTGCAGTCTTCTTTCAACTCGCAATTCTGTATAAATCCTATGAAGAGCTGAATCAACACATGAGACAGCAGGAGGGGACACGATGCTGATGTCACACATGCAATGCTGTTTGAGGTTGTTTTTTTAAATTTCATACTTTTTCATATATCTGTCAGTTGTATAACAGAAGAGAAAGAGATGAGCTGACACACACACAGACAGGAGTGAAACCTCTTTCCACAGATCACACATAGTGATTGTACAGATGAGGACGAAATTATTAGCCCCCCTACGAAAATTTCATTTTTTTAAAGTATTTTCCAAGTGCTGTTAAACAGAGCAAGGAAGTTTTAAAAACTACAAGGGTCAGAATTATTACCCCCCTAATGTTAATAGTCATTAGTGTATCCTTTTTGCTGGATTACAGCCTGCAGTTGTTTGTTGTAGTTTTCAACAAGTCTCAGACATGTCTCCTGAGGAATCCCAGCCTATTCTTCTTTGGCGAATCTCTCAAGCTCTCCCAGATTTGATGGTTTTCTGGCATGGACCTTGGTCTTCAGTTCACCCCGCAGATTTTCAAGTCAGGGCTTTGTGCAGGCCAGTCAATAATGTTCACTTTGGTCTTTTGGAGGTAGTTCTTCACCAGGAGCGACGCATGTTTTGTGTCGTTGTCGTGTTAGAAGACAAAGTGACGACAAAGCGACCCAGTTTTGCTGCTGACTGCTTGAGGTTTTCTTTCAAAATCTTCACATATCCTTTCTTCACGATTCCTTCCACCTTGGCAAGATTCCCAGTTCTAGGCACACTGAAGCATCCCCACAGCATAATACTCCCACCACCGTGTTTCACTGTGGGGACAGTGTTCTTCGGGTTATAGAGCTCTCCCTTCTTTCTCCAATCGCAAGAAATGTCTCTACAGCCAAAGAGCTCTAGTTTCGTCTCATCTGACTAAAGGACACACTTCCAGTATGCATAATCTTTCTCCAGGATGTCCTTAGCATACTTCAATCTGGCTTGAAGGTGGCTCTTCTACAGAAGTGGAGATTTTCTTGGTCTGCAATCTTGCAGTCCATTCCTGTGCAGGGCTCTAGTGATTGTGTTCTTTGAGACTACAATTCCCAACTTGGTAAGTCATTCACAAGTGTCTTGGCAGTTGTTGTGGGCTCTTTAGACACATCTCTCACTAGTTTTCTTTCCAGAGTCTTTGAAATCTTACACTTCCTACCTCTGCCAGGCTTGCTCTGGACTGTGTGGCTCTCTTTGAATTTCGTGATGATACTTCTCACTCCAGTTTTTGACACTTGGAAACACTGTGATAACTTTTTATATCCTTCTCCTGCTTTATGAGCATCAACAATTCTTCTTCTCAAGTCCAAACTGATTTCTTTTGTTTTTGGTATGATGCTTTCTCAAGCTCAAACCTTTACTGAAGTTTTTATACTGTGTGTAAATTGTTTTAACTTGATTTTACAAGCTTTAAGCATTACAAAGTTAAACCACATTATTGCACAACAGTGGTTTGTGCTATGGCTCAATAAAAAGGTCAGTTCTTAAATGGGGCTATATGCGAAATACAGCTTCATTAGCTTTCAGGAATTTTATTTTTGCTATGTACACAACTAGTGCTGTATTGACCTCTGGAGTAGAAAGTCACATGACACGCCCTCTGTGTGTGTTGTTGTGGAGCCTCTGTTTTGGTAAGCCGGGCTGGCCACGCGTGCATGTTAGTGCATGTGAACCCCTCCTCCTCTCCTCCACCGGAACCATTATGCCACCCCCCTATATTTAAAAGCGCTGCGGTCATTGAGGACTGTCTGCTCACTTTGCGAAAGCGACACGGCGGAAGGAAGCACTACGAAGAGACCACGTTCAGTAGCCAAGAAACTCTTAGATAAAGATAGTAGGGATGGGCGATATTGGCAAAAAAATTTATCCCGATAATTTATGGCATTTAGCCGATAACGATAAATATGACGATAAAATAATGTTACAATTTGCAAAACTCTCACGGGATTTGTGTCCGTTGTTTCTACTAAAATATCAAACTCACGTGATATTTCGCGGGTCTAGGGTTCCCTTCTAGACACGACCCTGTCTGTGTCTCTCTGTCAAACTAATGACAGCAAACTGTCTGTGAACATCCTGATGTTACATTCTGCAGTGTTTCACACACACAGAGACTTTATTTGTGTGAACACCCCGGTACAGTTTTCGACCAGTTTTGGCATTTTTATTTTTTTTAATCAGTCCGAGAGGACGGAGGCATCCGCGACTGATTAATGATATCTGCCCTCCTCCCCCTCCCTCACCTGTTGGCTCTGCTCTGAGAAGGTCTGACAGTTTCTGATAGAGAAACACAGACTCTCCTGTTTAATGTAAAGGCCTCCTTATACAGTTGGTTAATCTTATAAGTGCACCTGGTTGGTGTCGATCTCATTCACCATCACGTTAGTTTCGATTGTTTTAATAAGCTCCGTCATTAACAACAAGCCTCCTCCAAATGCAGCTTCTCTGCTGCTGTGAAAACTGAATCGCGGGTGAATTTATATATGAGGAAAAAACCCAAAATGCGAGTTGGGTTTTTAGCTCTTTGGCTTTATAAAAAATCCTGCTGATGAAGAAAATGAACAGATCAGACAGAGACAGGGTAAGAGAAACACACTGAACTCCTCTGTGTGTGTATAGTGCGTGTGTGTATGGAGGAGGTGCAGTGACAGAGAGGAGAGACGCTGCAGCCATGTGATAATAAATTACATCAAAATTCAAATGTCGGCGCTTACCAATACTCTGATCTCTAATAATTCTGCCGTTTAATACAGAATTTCAGTACACACCCCTATGTGCAAAACACAGTTTTTTAAACAGATTTTAAACAGTCAGATTTAAACAGATTTTTTTTTTT
>JAJHUR010022261.1:2752-15565 GCA_027495735.1 Lutjanus campechanus | reverse complement strand
ACTGATGTTTCTCTTATATGCTGTGCATCCACATTCTATTATAAAGAGAAGATTATGTTTCAGATTCTGTGATCCTGAATCTTGACAGTAGACAAGAAGAGAAGGTGTCTGTGTTATACACCCTCATTCTAGTCCAACAACTCATTTTGCTTTTCTTTGCTCAGGGTCATAGTTTTTATTAAAGTGTAAGCACAGCACTGTTTGGTCGTAGAGTGTTTGTAATAAAGGATGCATTGTTGTTCGACGCAGGGAAATATACAGACTCACTGAGGGACTGCACCGAGAGCGAGCGAGCCTCCTCAAACAACTGGACCTTCTGAGGTACAGATCTCGGCGTTCAGCTGCGCTGGCCCACACTTGAGAAACAATAATCACAATCCAGAATCATGACATGGATTAGGGTTGTCGTAATATAATGGTATTGACGATGACTGTGATATTTTTAAAATAATATATTGATAACATGTTAATGATAATATGGTCTAAATACGTTTCTTCTAATCAGTTTCTTTCCATTCTCACTTTGTCTTCCTCCCCCAACAACCCCCTACATACAGACCTTTTCACTAGCCATTAAGTGTAATTGCACTTTTTTCTGCTTTTGTCCAATTAAGGTTATCTTCCCACCTCCCTATTTTTGAAAAATAGCATAATTTTTGTCTACTTTCACATCAGTTGTTTCCCCTGAGTGAAAATACTGTTCATTAACGGTTCTATTTCTAGTTCTCTGTCACAGAACAAACTGATTAGTTTTTGAGCTTCAGAACATATTTGGATGGAAGACTGGTCAAGCATTTAAGCTTCTTTCAGAAATGTTAGACTTATCAGTCAGTTAGCTTTAATAATTTCTACCTGGGAGCAGCTTGTTCTACAGGCCTCTACTGTCACCAATACAGATCCTGGTCCTGGGATTCAACTGACATATCATTAATAGCTAAGGAAAGACTTTTGCCTACATACCTGGTGGAAAGCAGGATGTTTCAGAACTGTCGTGGTTAGAAAACAGCGCATCAAACAATTGTGTAAAAGGTTGATCTGCTGATAAAATTGTGTAAAAGTTCAAGAGTTCACTCTGTCTTTAATGTCCTCATTTCTTTCTTGTAACCAGGGAAATGAACAAACATTTACGGGATGAAAAGGACATTTGGAATCAGGCAAGTCCTCTTTTTAAAGATTAAAGGAAGAATGATCACCAGAGCCCAGAATAGCCACCCCAAAATTTAGATTGAACCCTGATCTCATGCTGCAATATGAATCAAAAACTTGTGTGTTTGTTTTATGTCTGCAGAAACCAAAGAAAACACCAGGTTTGAAGCAGAGGCCTTTAATCAATGTTGTGAGACACACAAGTGTCTTTAAAAGGTAAACCATCACCAAGTGGTACAAAAGTACAGTGTATTTGTTCAAGATTGTGTCAAATGGAACACAAGTCAGTTTGTACAGTATATGTTCTGTTCTTGTGTCATCAAATGCAGATTGGGTTATAATGCTACTTTTTATCTGCAGTGAGGACGAGGAGCTGACCACCAGTTCTGTGAGGCAGAACCTGCCCAACGGCTCGTGCCAGTCCCCTCACACGGCGGAGAGAAGAGGGCACCTCCAGAGGATCATCTCCATCGAGGAGGACCACCTCCCACACCTGCTCCAGAATGACTGTCAGACCCAAACCCCACTGCAGGAGTGCAATGAAGGAGAGGAAGCCTCAGACGGCGAGGAGAACATAGACCTGGTGATGAGCGATATTTACCCGCCTGTGTCCTCTACACAGCAGCAAAAGTCCAAGGGAGCTGTGGAACAAAGGGAAACCCCCACATCTCCGAGGGGTCAGCCTGTTGGCAAGGAGACCAGTATAAATGTAAGCATTAGGACATGGAGTGATATTGTTTGTAAAGCATGCTTGACAAAGACTAACCTATTAAATGATTGTTGACATTTTTTTTTTTTAAATCACAAAAACTTCCACTTTTAAGGCAGGAAGTAGAGATAAATCAGCCACTTAACTAATTGTTTGAGTTCTTTCCTTTAATCCCTGCTACCATAATTCCTGATCCTTCAGGACGAAGGTGGCCCCTCGCCGCCCGACCGCCTCTTCAAGATCGTCCTGGTGGGGAACTCCAGCGTAGGAAAGACATCGCTACTCAGACGATTTTGTGATGACTCCTTCCACCCCGGCACCTCTGCCACTGTGGGTACGTACCACTTGTCAGTTCCTGTGAGATATACCCGGCCCTGTGGATGACCTCAGGTACTGTATGTGTTTGCTTACAAAGCACTTGAGTGGAGCAGTTGGTTTTAACACTGCAGCAGTGTCAGCAGTAAAAGGACAGGTTATAAGACTGTTGTGAACTTGTGATGTGGCTAACATTAGCGCATAAGATTCTGATTAACTTGCATGCTGTGATCTCCTTACTGTACCGTACAGTATGACTCACAATAATGTATATAATGTAATCTCTGAACACTTTAATCATTTAATACAAAAGGCAAATTATATCACAAATCCAATTCAGCCGAGTGTGCAACAGTTATATTTTTTTAAATTCAACCAGTATCTCCAGTAATAGGACAGGAAAGGTACATATTCATGTTTGTTTTTGGCCAAGAAAGATACAGGAAACAAACATATGATTAAAAAAAATCTAATAATATTTAGGACATTTCAAAGAAATTGTATATAATTAAAACGCTATTTTGTGCGCTGCAGCTGCATCCTGCTGAATTCACATCTGGAATAAATACAAGCAATCCCCTACCATTCTAATTAACATGGTCTGGCTGCTGCGGATGATGTGCAGCAGACGTACAGCAGTTGTGCTGCATATGGACTGCATGCTGTGTGAAATGGCAGTTAGAAGTGTAAAACTGTATGTTTAATAATAATGATAAATACTGTTTATGTAGTAGATGATACACTGTCCTGTGCAGGGTCAGGGGGGCAGCTAACCAGCTGACTTCAAATACTGGTTAATGTTGCCTGTGTACACTGCCTGGCCAAAAAAAAAAAAAGAGTCACGCACTCTAACTCTCTAACTGTAACTCTCTGAGCAACATCTTTTTTTATGACCACAGGATGTGTCTTCAGACATGGTTGTTTAAGAAATGAGAAGCTGTTCGTTGCATCAGTTAGGACTAGATAACTTGTGGCCAGCTGTAACATATTAATCACTGCAGTAATTATCCAATGGAAGGATCATACCTATTTGCTTAGTTAGCTTAAATCCAGGTGGTGACTTTTGTTTTTGGCTAGGCAGTGTATGATCTAATTAAAAGAGGTTACAGTCTCTCTCAAGGCCAATATGAGAAATTAATTCAAGTATAAAAGCATCATGTTTCGGTCCTGCAAATGTCATCATTTTGTTTGCTACAGTGCTACAGGACTGCTGTCAAGAAATTAGGGATGTCTTGTTGTCCTGAGGAACATCTGGGTGACAAAGATGCGTCGACTTGGACAATTCTGGGACAGTAGTGAAATATCAAAGACAAAGACAATGGAGTTCATTTCCAAATAGGCGTTATATGGATAAACTGGCCACATGTTGGGAATCTAAATGGTTACTTTCTCACCTGAAAAAAGGAACTTAATAAAGTGACCTATTAACAGTCCTACAGCAAGTGTAATGACCGCAGGCTCGGTGAGTCATTCGTGGTCGCTCACTTAAAATAGTTCAACTCTGCTCAAGTCTTTCACTCGCTCCACAAAACATCTGCGTTATCATCTAATGTGCAGTAAATGAAAGTGTCTAAATAATAATTGCAATGTTAAAATGTATAGTTTTATAGTTGTAATATAATGGAGAATGTGCTGACTAACATTTTCTGTCTGTATGTGCAGGTATAGATTACAGTGTTAAGACAATAACTGTGGACAGCAGCCAGGTGGCACTGCAGATGTGGGATACAGCAGGACAGGAGAGGTGAGGCATCAAAATAGATCCTATAATCTACTGTAACACTGCCATTCTTCTGTCATACTTTTCCTTCTTCATTCAGTAACAGACTTACTGTAAGATAAAGTGTTTTGATCAGTGTTTTGAACTTAGTTCAGTTCAGCCATTCCTGTATTTTTTTTTTAAGTTGTACAAATGTAAGTGAAGCCCAGTGGGAGTTTTCAGGGACTTTTGAAGCACAAGTGGGGAAAAAAAACAACACCTCCTCTTTTTTGTTTACTCCCTTCTCCTCCTCTCCTGCAGGTATCGAAGCATCACAAAACAATTCTTTCGTAAGGCCGACGGCGTGGTTGTGATGTATGACATCACAGCGGAGCAGAGCTTCACAGCTGTCAGACAGTGGCTGACGAGTGTAAAGGTAAGACAGTAACAGTCACCCTGTGCTGCACGCAGAACTGCCCAACAAATGTCTTTGTTTTTGTCGTATTTTGATTCCCTACAGCAGCAGCTTTAAAGGAAACAGAGTGGGTATATTTTTCACAGTATTATACTGCAGAAAGTACAGGACAAATAGAGGTCAGTTGCTGAATTTGTTTACATGCTTCTATACACTACTAGCTGGTTTCCCACTAGGGAGCCAATAACGACAGGGAATCCAGTCGCCTAGTCCATTAAAGACAAAGGACCTTCTCAAGATCAGTTTCTTTGAGTCAGTATTCCTTTTTTTTTTTTTCTTCTTTCACAGGAGAGTGCAGGCGAGGACATCCCCATCATGCTCTTGGGAAATAAAACAGACAAGGAGATGGAGAGACAAGTTCAGAAGGGAGTGGGAGAAAGACTAGCCAAGGTCTGTTCTGCTCTGTATGTTAAACTCGAGGTTCTTAGCGTCTGTTTCTCACACCAACAACTCCAGTATGATTCTGAGGGGTGTTTTTTATTCCATTAATCTATTGTGTCTATTGTAGTTTCTATGGCGACTGCGAGCTAATATTGTCACACGAGAAATGTTTTTCTTTGTCCTTTTCCAGCTGTTAGTTCAGAAGTTACTTTTCTTGATAAGCCAACAATGACACAATGATCAATGTGCAGAAAGTTGAAATGTGTTCAGGCCCGCAGCTTGTTTCGATCACGAGTTATTTCTCTTTTGTGCCAGCCTCATCACTTGCCTCTTTTTTCAGGACTCCCAGATGACTTTCTATGAGTGCAGTGCATGCTCGGGACACAACGTGGTGGAGTCCATGGTTCATTTAGCCAGGTGAGCAAAAAAAAAAAAAAAGGCCTTTGTTGTTGGTGAGTTTATGCAACAGAAAAACAAAGAAACAGTAATTGTGTTGTGACTAATTATTTTTATGGAGCAGCTGTCTGCTTGAGCGGCTTTCAAAGTGGGATTATTTCCGCACTGAAACAAGGCGTATCACAGAGAGCCAAATGGTTCATTTGTTTTGTGTTGGACACACAAAGGACTTTGTCTTTATCAGCCAGTTCTGGACGAAAAGCTGAAGTGAAAACCAAACACAATGCATAATCAAATGTTAATGTCAGTGTGTAAAGCATGTCTGTCTCCTCTGTGTGAGGATGCCAACGATTAAAATATGGATGAAATACTGATTCAGACTGTGTTTTTATGGCTCCAGCTGCCTTTTGGAACTGCTTCATATTGCTCCTTCAGTTTGCATTGAAAATGTTTTGAGATGTTTAAAGATAAAAAAAAAAATATTTGTGGAACTCAAATGTGTGTGGATGCATCCAGTTTTTAAATACAAGGTGCAATATTTTCATTGTTTAATTTTGAAATAATCCAAAAATATTCAGATTACTAATCACAAAAATAGCCATGTAATGTGTATACAGTAACTGATTACATTTCAAAGTAATCTGATCCAACCCTGGCCTTATTTAATTGATATTTCTGTTAAAACTTTCTCTTAGTCCGCTAGTACTGACATTTCCTTTTGTAATACCCACAATGCACTGTTGCAGATTTACAGTTGTGTGTCCTGCCAGAAGTGATTAATTTGTTTCTGCCTCATCACGTGTCCTAGAACTCTGAAAGAGCAAGAGGACAGAGAGAAGGAGAAGACGGTCCAACTGGTCAGCAGCCCTTCAGATAAAAAGAGATCCTGCTGCTAACAGTTAAACAGCAACACACACACACACAGTAGCACTACCCTTTACTAACATACACAGTAACGTAACTATGTGATGGTGGGACCACATGTGTCACAGAGGACACTGTATTCTGAATGTCAGCACAACTGCTTCTCACACAGTCTTCCTTCCACCTCGTAGCACTTTGGACACCAGAATGAATACTATATCATGTTTCACAGATCTAAAAACAACTGAACAAATTTATTTCAAACTATGAGTCGAACTACGATTTTAACTTTTTTAAATGTTGGATATTCCTCTGAGTCTGACTGTAGCTCCCAAATATTTATTTAACTCCCAGAGACCCTTTTATCAGTCACATGTGGGCTTTTTACTGTATGTAATAATATATTCACTCAGTGTTATGTGTGATATTGTTTTTAGCTGTTCTTCATCTTCTGTAAACAAACTTGACATGGACACAATAACATGAATAACTGTAAAATGAAATGCATTATCAAACAGCCCTGCAGTAAACACTGCCTCAGTGAAGCTTGTGGTGTTCAGTTGTCGGTCAGAGACGTGTTCATACGCCTTTCAGGGACAAGTTTAGTTGTGGTGTGACATTGTGGGATAATGCACGGGTGCTTGTGTCTCCACCTGGTGGACAAAGTCGAAACAACACAGCAGCACAGAACAGACGTAATGTGCTTCTGTGTTTGTTGCCTGAATAAACAAAAATATTGTATGATTGTGTTGTTAAATTGGGAAAAACTGAACACTATTAGCTTAAAATGTAGTATTTGTTGCATTGCTGTCACATTCAATAGTTTAATATTTTTTATTTTACAGCTGTTTGTGTTATTTATTCTGTACATTATTTTTTATTAATCTGTAATTCTGTGTTGTTTTGTCGTTACAGTACTGAAGGCTGTTAGGCTACCTGAGCATCTAGTTTTTTTATTTTTTAATTGGAAAATAATGCAGCTCATTATTTTTCCCCAACAGACCAAACAAAGTTTAGTATGAAAAAATATTTATTTCCTATCTCTTTAAGGGACACTTCACCCCAAAATCCAAAATAAATATATTTTCTCAGGCCTGTAGCGCTAATTATCCATCTAATTTATTTCCACCACAGAGACAAAGTAGTTCCTACGTGAAACTGCTCACAACAAGGTCTGTGGATACAATTTAGATGAATAAACAGCACAGGTAAGAGTAAAAATATGTATTTTTGATTTTGGGTCATGGCCCTTTAAACTGCCGCTGTGCCAAGTATTTTACAAAAATAGTGTCACTATAAGCTGTTAAGTATAAATCATGTAATCTGTATGTTCTGGGAGTTTTTGGTAAAAAGTTTAGATTTCACTGTTTGATATTGCACTAGAGTTAATAGTGCTTCACTACTGCCAGTGTCTTGCACATCACTTTAATGTATAAACATGTAAATAGCAGAAGACAAACAAATAAAGAGTTATTAATGTTAATATTATTTGTAATGGACCTGGTGAGTCATTTCTTCCTGGTACAATGACATGAAAAAGCTACATAGCACCACCCAGTGGACAAGTTTGGACATTGCTGTTTATTCACTTTTGAAGTTGACATGACAATATGTGAAACAACATATTCATATATGTTTTCATAAGATAGTAATACATGAGGAACTAACATGCCAATTTATCAGATTTTTTTATGTCTTATAATAAATTAGATGGCAAAGTAGGTTTATGTTTAATTTGAGCAGCCAGATTTTCATCAGAATATGTAACTGGACAAATTCCAGAGATGCTCTTTTAATGCAAAGTATTATTCTAAATGAATAAGATGTCTTATTATGTATAATTGATTGTAAGAGTTAATGACTCATAACATTGTATTGCTTATCTGTACCAATGAGGATCAGAGAAACGGTGCTCTGAGAAGGCAGCACTCAGTTTGATGCTGCACATCATGTTGATTGTTACTAGCATTACTTGCATGCTTCATAAATGATCTAGTTTTCTCCATCGCCCCCAAAAGTGCTCATACTGTACATTTTGGTTACAGCCCTGCAAAGATTCATTTGGGCCTCTGTGTGAAGACAGGGGAGTTGAGGCTGGTTCTCGGCTGTCTCTGGACCCAACAATATCATAAAACATATAATTACAGTCTGTAAAAATGTTTAACCAAATGCTTTCAAAGGGAAAACTGACTGTGTTTTGTATTGTTTTCCTTAGATGATGTTTGAGGCTTAATCTAGGGGGCATTAATGTGAGGTTTTAAATATTTTTAAGTTAACCTTTGCCCGGATCCACATCTTGACTGAAGAAAACCTTTCAGTGGTACCTTGGCAATGACCGTAGTAAAAGCACAAGTGAGGTGGAACAGCGTCAACACACTGCATTGTGTCCCACTGTAACTATGTGCAACACAGTAAGTTTTACACTGAGATACAGACTGTAAACTCTATCACATCATGTGATAGTTCTCAAGAAACTTATATGCATGCTACAAGAAATATGATTCTCAACTCATTATGTTCAAACCAAGATACTGGTGCAGGGATACTGCACGTGATTAGGCTTCATCATTCTTTTGTTGACTCCTCTTTGAAATACTTGTTTGGTATCTGAGATCAGAGGCAGTTGACTCTTTCTTAGTCCCTCCCCTTTGCTCTGTGCACCAATAACAGTTGAGCAGCTTAGTACCCACCAGAACCTCGGTCAGCCTTCTCCTCTCCTGTTTCCTGTATTCAGACATGCTATGTGCTAGGCTGGTCTATGTTAAAAAGCAAACCACATTTGGCTGAAGGATGTTGCTCGGCACTTGCAAAAGCCATATATAATCACATCTTAAGTTAGCTCATGTAAGCGAAGTGCTAGCTAACAAGGTAGCTAATCTACATTAATCATTATCTTGCTAGTAAGCTAGCATTTTGCTAACATTAGCTAGATAGTTAGGTAGCATCTTGCTGAAATGAGCTAGTTTATGATGTGACCCTATATTTTGCTTTTACATGAAGAGGAGAATCCCGCCCCTGTTTGCTCTGTGCACCAATGACAGGTGAGCAAGCTTGGCACCCAGCGGAACCTGTGTCAACTTTCTCCTTTCCTGTTTACTGTCCTTTAATATGCTATGTGCTAGGCTCGTTTATTTTGAAAAGAAAACAAAATTTTGAATACAATGAAAAGACGCTGCTGGAGTACCTGTAAGAGCAACATAGTTGCATTGTAAGTTAGCTTATATTAGCCAAATGCTAGGTAACTATGTAGCTAACAATTTATGTAGATTAGCTGCTATATAGCAAGAGCTTTTTCTTTTTTTCTTTTTTTAAATTAGCTGACTTAAAATGTGATTATGTGTCACTTTTACAAAGTGCCCCCAACAACATATTTCATACATCTTCAAAATTTTGTTTTCTTTTCAACATAGATGAGCCTAAAATATACCACATTTAAGTAGAGGAAACAGGAAAGAAGAGAGTTTACAGAGGTTCCAGAAGGGGCGGGCTTAAGATATGTGGCATTAGACTGCTTGATGTGGATCGCATCAAGATGTGCACTAAAGTGTCATGGCTTCAGCCTGTGCTTCAACTAACATCTAAATCTCAAACCAGTGAAAGGAAGGTGGCTAGCGTCTATATACAGTAAACAACTATTTAAAAAAAGCTAAATGCAGCAGTGTGGAACAGAACTAGGTACACTTCGGCATTGGTCAAGGCATTGAGGATGGGAAAGGGCATGGTATTGGCATGTCAACATCACACAGCTCAAACTGACGACACATCTGGAGTCCAAGCTGTGCAACAGCACGAGCTTCGACACCTTCTATCGCACACTCACAGGAAGCTACTAGTACACTGACGATGCAAACACCTTTCACATTACACACATACACGTACCTAAGCAGGTTTGTCCTTGGCTGTTAGTTTTCCAACACTGTTAAACTTGCACAACTATAAATCAAAGTGTTTCTCTGATAATCATTCTCTACAGTACATAAAATGACAGAAGAATTACACCTTAAATTGATTAGCTACCTATAGCAGAATATGGACAATACAGTAGTTAATTAAATGATCTCTGCTGTAATTTAAAAATCTCTTCCATAAGGTACAATTTACTTTGGAAAACAAATACTGAACAGAACACACGGGTACAACACTCCATCTCACATATACGCACATCAATAATCAATAACATTCATCAAGACTAGAAAATATTCCTGGCCTCTTTTTGTCAGTGTTACATTCAGAATAGTTTAACAGTCAGCATCAGTAACTTCCTGCCGTCATCGTACACTGGAGTGACAATAGCAATATTGTCAGTGGGGCCACCTCTGCTGGGTCTTTGGCCTGGTCTTTTCTCTTCTTCTATGCACCGCTTACGTCGTCTGGGGTCATGGGAGACGTGTCTCTGTCTCCCTCTCGTGCTCGGGTGGGTTGTACTCAATGGGGCACCCCCCCAGTCCCCTGGTCACATTTAGCGCATCTTGTAGTCGTGGGCGATGGCCGCTTCGCACAGCTGTCCTTTGAAATCCAGCTCGAAGGTAAAGTCCAAGTCGCGCTGCAGGTCAAGAGCGGGGGAAAAAAAAGGAAAGATGGTGTCAGAGAGAGAGAGAGAGGTGGTGATGACTGAGCAAATACATCACAGAAACTGAGAAAGAAAAAAAAAAACCTGAGATGAGAGAAAAGTGTCAGATTTTACAGTTTGACCCAAGCGGCAGCAGAACACGGTGTTAAATAAGCACAGGCTGTTTGTGTTAGACACCAGGAGGAAGAGAGCCCTGCTTCTCTATGCCAGAGGGGGGGAGGAGAGGACACTGACAAGGTCAACAATAGAATCTGTTGTTGTTTGTCTGGGAGTCACTGCAGTGCGGCTGCCTGCTTGACCGCCATCCAACACTGAGGAGAAAACAATCTGCTGTGAGCAGGGAGCACAGGAAATGAGTCATTTCTTAATGACGGTACAAAGATAAGAGCTCAAATCACACCGTGAAACACTGCTTATATTTGAATTATGTGTCTGTCTATATCTAAAATATCACCACTAAACCTGAGTTCTCATGTAATATATTATCACTTAAAGGCAGATGTCATCACCACTGGTGTTATAATCCCCCACATATGTGTTACACAACGTGAACATTAGACTGCGCAGCACTCACTATGTTTTTCTCATTGGGCTTCATAGCGATGCTGCCGGTGATCTCCTCTCCTCTCCGTACCGTCAAGTAGTCCTCCAGATAAAACACTGTCTGCTTCCAGTGGGTGTACGGAGCATCTGGTGCTGCGACACACACACACACACACACACACAAAATCACAATTGTTCACAGAACAAACACGCTTTTAAAATCAACATCAGATATTTTGATCTTAAAATGAAGCGATGCCACTTTCTGATATGATTTACTGATGCTTTAAAGATCAGTTGGAAGCCATTAATAAGAACTGTTGACTGGCTGCCAGGTTGTGGAAAAAAACCCCTCTGGTGTTAATGTTAATGATTTAACATTTATAACTGCTGACTCACTGGAATTGGAGGAACCCATTAGTAATAATTTGTGGGGGGTTTTTTCCACAACATGGCAACCTAAATGTTGTTCTCATTAATTCTCATTAATTGTTTAAACAGTAAATTATTTATAAACAGCTAAAGCTACAGTTTGTAACTTCTATGAAAATACTTTTTTGTCATATTCATTAGCACATGAGACAGACAATATGTGGCATTTGCATTAATCTACTGCACCTTCATGAAAACAACCACTCAGAGCCAGCTGGATATTTTTGTTCAGGTGAGAGGAATCCAGTTTTTTCATTTATTATCTGTCTTGTGTACTGCTGTCAGGATAAATTGACAGCAAATATATCAAGTTTTTCTAGGTGCTATAGACTGTAGCTTTAAGAATGAACCCTAACCCTAACCCACTTGTTAGAATTTAAGGCTAATACAAGGAACTTTCATCCTTGTGGACAAAAGCAGGAGTGTTATAACCACAAAATATGTCAAAAATAAAATTATCGCAACAAAAATCTCCTCCTGCTTCTTTTTAACTGGCTAATGTACGACTCACCGTAACTCTGCCTGGAAAAATAAAAACACAGGCTCATTTCATCTGATTTCAAGGAGACATAACGTATAGAAAACTATATAGAAACTTCTTGCTGATGATCTGGTTTGCTTATGTAGGTTATATACACTAGAGGCATCAGTATTACATTCAGACTGTTTCATAACCAGTTTTTTTTTAAAAACTCCTTGTAGAAGCTTGAACTGTTTGTAAAAGGTGGCTAACAAGATCCTTGTACCAACAACTTTTTTTGTGTCTCAGACACAAGACAACAGTAAGTAAAATGTCACCCCCTTGTCAATGATGCATTAGTTTATTTCTCTATTCAGTTAACCATCTTCAGGATCAGACCTACCACAGATCTGATGTCTACACTGAGCAGAAGACAGAGAGGCACCCTGTACAGGTTGTCAGTCCATCATAGGGCTAACAGAGATAGTAATCCAGTCTCCTATCTACCCGACGTGAATGTCAGATAGAAAACAAGCACAAACTGTTACAGGGAGAGAGCAGAGACAGGGAAGTGAGCCTGTGTCCTTCCTGTCATGAAGCGATGGTGCAAAAAGAGCAGGTAGCTCCACTTGAGTTCAGGATGACAGCGCTGAAGTAAAGGGCAGGAGATGCATGACTGCGCTCCTGACCTCTCCACTATTGCTCGAGTCAATCTTCCTTCATCACCAATTTGAGTTTCTGGTGCAACTTCCAAGTGAGTTCATCTGTGTGTGTGTGTGTGTGTGTGTGTGTGTGTGTGTGTGTGTGTGTGTGTGTGTGTGTG
>JAJHUR010022252.1:0-25547 GCA_027495735.1 Lutjanus campechanus | reverse complement strand
AAAACCTCCTGTATAGTACTACTGTATCTTGTTAATATTATATGAGTCTGCAGTTTGTGATTTAGAGGTGCAGTCTTTCAGTCTGTGTTGCTGTGAAGAGCTGGTATTTATGGATGCTTTATTGATCTTAAATATACAGACAGTCTCACGGCTTGTTATGGCTGGAGTGCTGCGGTCAAAAGAGCACTGGGTGTGTAAGACAGAACTACAACATATGGGATGAGTTCTTCCTTGTGAAACAAAAGAACTGCATTGATACAAATAACATCGGTAATCATTTACAGTTTTACATTCCAGTGTAGTTAATGTGCTCACTTTTAACCATAAAACCCAAACTGGAAAACAACATAACAGACAGCATTCATGAGAACAAATTAAAGTACATTTACTCAAGAACTGCATTTAAGTAGGCAACAATTTCAAGATTCTACTCTATTTTTACTCTACATCTCTTCTTCACTATGTTTTTGAGAGAAACGATTAACTGACAGCTGTGGTTACTGATTACTTTGAGAACAAAGATTTCTTTTTTAAACAAAACATATGATCATCTTACAAAATATGGCGTTATGCCAAAAGAAATAACCAAACAGCTAACTACAAAGCAGACAGCTAGACTGCTAGCGCATTTGATACGTTTTGCTAATGTAAGCTAAAGCTTCTGCTTAAACTCCTCGAGTTAGCGGACTTTCCATCTGACACTTTTTAAAACAAGAACCTTGTGAAAGGATCTTAAATGTGTAAAGTAACTTAATGGCTGCGTACATGAGATAATCCTAAAAGACAACATGCCCCAAGCATAACATGAGCGTCCTCACCTGTTGTTCATTGACTGACTGATTTCCTAGTTCACGTTTGTCTCTACCTATCACGAGACGTGAATTTTAATTTTTTTAATTTTTTATTTTAATTTGACATTTTCTATGTATGTGAATTCTTGTTTTTGTGGATATAAATTAACTTTTAAATTAAATTTGTAAATTAACAATGCCACTGTCTCCGCGGCCCACTAGATGGCGTAGTAAGGCCCTGACCCACTGAGAATGGCTGAAGCAGCATTGTTTGTGAATTTAACTTTAGTCCCATAACACTCTATTAAAAATAAAATGTAAAAATATACCTGATACACAATATATAACATAACAAAGATGCAATATGCAATATGAGATATGAGAAAATGATGCAATATGTAAGAATTTTGGAACTCAAAAATGACTAAAATTAATAACAGAATGTGAAGAAAGGCTAACAATTTTGACCAAATGTCAGAGCTGTTTTCATATTGTTTTGCAGTGATATCCACTGAGGTTGAAGCATGCTTACCAGCTATACTTTGTACCTCAAGAGGCTGATAGTCCAATAGTATAGCTGTTGTACTTACACAACAAAAAATCCCAGAATTTCTTTTAAATTATGATGCATGATCAGAATTATTATAGTTTTGTATTTTCTTTATTTTTTTATTTTAGTTTTTGTTTTAATGATTATATGTCAATGAATCAGTAATGATAATTGCATACACAGCAGTGGCCCTCTAAATACAGCCCCCTAGGTTCCAGGGGGTCCCCAGTGAAAAGGGGAATAATATATTTTCACATATATTTGCTTTTGTCCATATTGCCCAGTCCTACTTTACTTTTTACTGTTGGGTAGTTTAAAGTTTAAAGGCACCATAATCCATAAGATCAACACTATTTGCGAATTTACAGTATGTTATTCTAGAGAAAATGTATTGAAATATGGTATATCGTGGCATAGCCTACAAATATTGAGATATTATTCATAGGCCATATAAGCCCAGTCCTATTAAGAAACAAGTTATAATGCAAGTCTTTCACAAGACATGGCTGGTTAGAGTGGAATCATAATTGGTATCTAGAACAATGAGGTGACTATAATCTCACTGTTATCTGCCACACAGTCAAACATTTGACAAAAATAACCTATTCGAGAGTCACAGTTAGGGATATAAACAACAAATACCATCATAGCCACAGGATAGTAACATGTGATTTGTAGGAACGAACCAAATTGTAACGTAGTAAAATTCCCCACTCAGCTGTTTACCTTGACTGACCATATTTGGGCAGGGCGGGGTGTCGCTCCGTGCAGCGCAGCCAGTCAGCTCTTGCTCACGGCGTTGAGTAAAGGAAGTGAGTCACGCTGACGGTAATGTTACGTCGCTGTTGCAGCAGCAACCGAGAACAGAACAGAGAACAAGGAAGCAACATGTGCTGACCATAATAACTCCAACACATCAGCAGTACAGAGACAGGCAGGCACTCCACGACACGACACAAGAACAGACACAAGGAGTCGAGGACACTCACCGACCGCTGGACACTTTTTAAAACGTGAGTACTCATCTCTTTCACTTTATTGTCACGTCTTAAAACGGATTTTGTTGTAAATATAACTTAGGCTAATGGTTAATTTGTTGCCATGTTGTCGTGTTTGTTACATCTTGTTGTCCGTCATGATTTTATGTCCGTCACTGGCTTTTATGTCTTGTTCTGTTTATTTGTAATAATTATTTTTTATTATTTTGTCAGTTTTATTGTCTTATTAAGTTGGTGTCTGACCCAAACTTTTTCTAACTACCCCACTTCTAAGCGCTTTAAAGTTTTGACGTTTTAAACCTTTAATGCTTCATAATGTCTCAGAATTACCTTTCTAAGTTAGAGTAACTCGAAAATGTAGTTTCTACGCCGGAATTACAGTGGGCCTGTTTCTCGGCCACGCATTTCCACTAGGGGGTTTCCGCGCTCTCTGAAAACCCAAATGCGTTATTTCCAGCTTGTAGTTTCCTTTATCATAGCAGAAATGCCAGAGACCAAAGGGTTCAGAGTAAATTCAGATGTCGTTTCATCTTCTTTCTTTTTCTCTTTCTGGTTGGAATAAATACACACAAGCAGCCAAACACACACAAACACGTGTCTCCACCTTGAACCACACACACACACTCAAGCACACACAGTTGTGTCTTTACTACTTTGTTTTGTCTCCTTTGTTTCACGCAGACCTGAAAACAATTGTCGTTGTCACCTAAAGCCAATATCGACGAAACCAGACAAAATACATCAAATGACCGTTTGTTCACCTGTACCTATCTGTCAGTCACATCTACCAAGCCCTGGAGCCACAGTAATCGATTCAGCTAATAAATAAATTGCCAAGTAGTCTGAGAATTAATGAATCAGTTTGAGCTTTTTTTGGGAAACACTGACCAACATTGTCTAACATATTATGGACCAAACAACAAATCAGTTTATCAAGAAAATAATCAACAGCGTGTGAGTGTGCTCACTGTACGTGGCTTCATGTGTGTCCTATAGTAGGCCAAACAGCCAGTCACTTCACAGTCAGTGTAAACAGGTCTGAACAGGGCTTGGTAGGGCTGCAACTAACAATTACTTTCCACTGTTGATTAATTTGTTAAGTGTAACACTGCAATGATTAATCAATTATGAATTATTATATTAAACACTAACTATTTTGATGGGTTTGAGTATTTTTCAGGAAAAACAAGTCAAAATTGTCTTGTTCCACCTTTGTAAATATTAATATTTTCTGGTTTCGATACCCCTCTATGACAGTAAACTGAATGTCTTTGGATTGTGAACAAATTAAAACTTTTGAGGATGTCATCCTTGGCTTTGGGAAACACTGATCAACATTTTTGACCATTTTCTGACATATTGTGGACCAAACATATAATTGATTATTCAAGAAAATAATAGACAAATTAATTAAATTGAAGTGACAGGCTGTTTGACCTACTTTGCTACATTCATAGCAAGTCAAACATGTACAGTGAGCACACTTACAAACTGTTACGCATAATGCTGCAATGATTAATCGATTATGAATCAGTTATCAAAATATGCAATTATTTTAGGTGAAAAAAGTTGAAATGTGAATATTTTCTGGTTTCTTTACTCATCTATGACAATAGACTGAATATCTTGGGGTTGTTGTTGTCAACCCCTGATCCAACCTGTTTGCACTGACTGTTTGGCCTACTTTGGGACACACATATGAAATTATAATAGCACTCTGAGCATGCCTACAAGCTGTGAAATTGCCCACAAAAGAAAAAAATCATCCTGTCTTTAAACAATACACCAATCCTTTGATTACAGTGTCACAGTTTGTCTGCAGTATTAGCAGACAGCACAACTCTCAATCTGCAAAATGGGTCAAGTTGTTGTCTCTTCACACAAAATCAAAACAGTATCAGCAGAGGGTGTGATCATGGCAGTAGGTCACTGTTCAGTAAACAGACAGACAGTAAACGTGGTGTGTAGATTGCTCTGCTCGTCATGGCTGGGAGCCTTCTTTAGGGCATCGCTGAACCTTTGATTAGATCAAAGTAATGACATGCATAGGTGAAGTCATGAAAGAAAACAAACGTTGTCAGTGGTGTGAATGTTTGTAAGTTTCCCTGGTATCTGAAGACATTTATCATTAGGTTGGTATGATGCAAGCTAGTTGAAAACACGACTCAGCCTGGATGGCAGTCAGTAGTAGTGATACGTGGGATGCTGCATGTTGTCAGTTGAATATCTTAACATGGCAATGAAAATTAAAAATAGAACTTATTTTAATGTTGTCACATGTTGTCCTGTGAAAACCCCTCATTTCCAGAACATCAACTTTCTTAAGGGCAATGAAAACAGTCCTGTTTCAGACCGTTTTTTAAACAGTAGTTTGTGAACTAGGAGAACTTAGTCAAACCATAAAGGAGCCGTTAATCCTTCAGCTTCAATTTTGATAATTGATTAATGTCTTAAGTAATTTTTTATGGCCGAACTACTTAAAAATAACTGGTTCCTGCTTCAAGCAATAAACTGTGGGTGCAACTAATGATTCTTTTCATTATCGATTAATCTGCAGAACATTTTCTCGATTCATTGATTAGTTGTTTGGTACATATTAAATGTGCGAAAATGTAGACCAGTGTTTCTCAAAGCCCAAGGTGACGTCTTGTTTTGTCCACAACCCAAAGATATTCAGTTTACTGTCACAGAGGAGTAAAGAAACCAGAAAATCTTCACATTTAAGAAGGTGAAATCTGAGAATAGTTACTTTCTTAAAGAATGAGTCAATCAGATTGTTTATCAAGATAGTTGGTGATTAATTAAACAATTGACAACTGATTGGGACATTAATCAACTCATATTAATAATAATTAATGTTGTCGCGCTGGCCTATATTTCAGGACACTGTAACATTCCGTAAAATTGCATGTTACAGTGCTAAAACTGCATTTTATGAGTTATTTCACATCTTATTTTCATCACATCTGAAACCAAATTGTGTTTCATCCCAAATTCTATAAAATAATTCAGTCTAAAGAGACAAACACCAAATATTAAAGATCGAGAGGGGAAAAAGTAATCAAAACATCCACTAAAAGCTCTCCCAGCCTATCTGTTTTGAATTCCTGAGGCCTCTTTAACATGGTATTTGGAGGAATTCAAGTACACGGCTGCTCAAACATTCCTCACAGTCGTACCAGAAAACATGAAAATGCAAAATGGACCAGAAAAACCTGTGTTTGTGTGTCTGAGTGTCAGAGTGACATCCTGCAGGCAGTTGTGTCGCAAGATTTACAACCTTTTGCTGGTGAAGAGACTGTTGGAATGAACTCCTGTTGCTGAGTGATCGAAAAGCAAAACAGAGTTCTGTCACTGAGGAAACAACAACAACCTGAAGAATACATGCAATTTGACCCTGTTGACCTCACAGCAGCTTTTATATTGCAGTCAGTTATTACTCTGTTTGAACATCTAAACATAAGGCTGATGTTCTCATGGTCCAGATAATGGAAAAACATATTTGTTTAGGGATTTAAAGTTACTACTACTCCTGCTTGTTGTGTCACAGGACTGTCACATCTTTCAGGTGGAGGCTGTGGCTACGTCTACGAGGGCAAATAATAATTTTCTCTCACAACACATTACATAGACCGAAAGCCACAATAACAAATGACTGTCTGCACCTCAAAGTTCAATGCCCGACTTTCTCGTCAGGGACATCAGCAGGATGTTAGCGTGCTGCAAAGTTTGAGCTGCCTTGGCCTTTTGTTGAACACACTTTTCTCTCTGGTCAGGGCGACATTGGCACTAAAACCAAACAGACACACTATCAGAGGATAAACAGCACAGTGAGCTCAATGGATTTGCATGTCAGAATACTTGCATGTCAACACAGCAACGCTAGTTTGCATCTTGTTTGCCTGAATACAAACTTTAGCCTTTTATCAACACAGAGCCATGTCCATAGCTGTAAAATGCCAGGCACTCTTTCAGACAGAGCTCCCCTGAAGATAATAAAAATAGAAGGCTCAGGGGCAACTGCACAGGGAAGTGCTGTTATCGCTGCAGCTGAAGTTCCTACCCCCCCACGTGCATATCTTATTGAAGGGAAGTCGCAGTCTGTCACCAGAAACTCAAATCTCACTGCTTCTGTATACCTTGGTTTGGAAAAAAAAACTGCAAGTTTGTGATTACAGAACTGGATACTCAGAACCTACAGATAAACATACATACACAGAAACACCAAATGAATATGTTGAAGGCCTCAAGTGATTTTTTTTCTCTTCCTCTGTTTCTAAAGACACCATGAAAAGAGAGGTGAAGGCTGGAGTCAACTTCCTCAAACGCCTGGCTGTGGCACGTGGCAAGCTTGATGAAGCCAAAGCAGAATTGTTTGCTGAGAAGCTACAGAAACTTTTATGTGACAAATACGATGACCACTGGTACCCTGACTGCCCCAGCAAAGGCCAGGCATACAGGTATTTACTAATGTGAAAAATGTATACAACACACAACACCGGCACAAACAATACTTTGGTAGGTTTGGGAAAAGATCCTGATTTGGGTTGAAATAAATACTTATGCAAGTTCACATTCGTAATGTGACGTAAGTTACGTATGTAAGGTATCATAATCATCAGTTGCAACTTTATAATAGGCATCAAAATAATGTTTATAGATGATTTACAAACTATCTATTAACATTAACAAAGTGTTACAAATATCTGGTTCATCTATCGATGAAATTTCTTAAAGGGTTACAAATCATTTAGTGAACATTAACAATTATACAGATATATACAAATATTCAAAACGTCACATCAAAAATGAAATTATTTAATGTCTTAATATCTGCTACTCACTATAAGTTTACCTGTGAAAATATAAACACAGGCTTGTTTCATCTGATTTCAAGGAGAATCTGACCTGGTGGCAGCCATTAAGAGTAACTATATAGAAATAGTTCTTCTTCTCACAGCTTATCTTGTTAACTTATGTAGGTCACAAAGAGGCATCAGTAATAAGTTGAGGCTGTTTCATAACCAGTTAAAAACTCCTTATAGTATCTTTAATTATGTTATTATAAAGTGTTATCTTATTTTCCTATAATTGTCTTTAATCCACATAATCTTTACTTTAATGCTTAATCCACAGATGTATCCGGATTAATAACGGAGTGCTGTGTGATGAGGTAGTCCTAAAGGCATGTGAGGAGAGTGAGCTCACACCCAGCGAGCTCGGCCTGCCGCCTGAGATCACGCTGTGGATCGACCCACTGGAGGTGTGTGCTAGGTGAGTCACCAGCTGGCCTGCTGAGGCAACAAATGAGACAGACAGACACGCTTTATCAACAAAGAGGCATTTCTCAGTCTAGCCAAGATTTATGAGCGAGTTTAAGTCATGATGCATACTGCGAAACGATGAATAACAACATGTGGGAAGTGAGAAGTAGAAATATGGGGGACGGTTGAATTAAAAATGACTCGTGTGTGTGGTTTAAAGTAATCCACTCCCTCTGCATCACAGATCTGGAGAGAACAGCAGGCACTTCACGATAGCCTGTTTCGAAGAGGAAGATGAGGAGGGTGAGAAAGGAGAGCAGGATGATGACTCAGTAGACTCTGTAAACCTGGACACGTCAGATTACCACTCTGCTACCTCTTCGGATTGTGGTTCCACTGCGTCGAGCGACACAGAGGAAGAGTCAAAAGACACTGAAAAGGGGGTCGTTGAGAAGGAGGTTGTCAAGAAGGAAGCGGCAGAAGGCGACACCTACACCATTGTAATGGTGCCCAGGATTCGAAAGCGTCACAGTGAAGGACCAAATAAAGCCAAATACGTTAGAAATATGGTAAGCTTTTTCCCATACCATCTGTTGTCATCTCAAAATTAAATGTCAAGGCTGGTGATATTGTACATTTTTTCTTACTGTCAAGAAATCCCATGAAAAAAGCAAAGCAAAAGAGCTATTAATTGAACCTACTAGCATTAATATGTAATGTGATCTGTATACCCAAAGCCTGATTGAACTTATTCCTCTGTGTTTAGTGCTTCATTATTATACATATATACAAAAACTATTAAAAACATATCGACAAGCAACACTGTTGCAATGTCGGTACTGTTGTGTGAGTCAGTCGCACGTACACGATCCTACTACTGCAAATGTGTTTTAATCCACAGCTGGAAGTAGAACCAACAAATGCAGCAAGGGGGGTCGCATATTAAACAGGCCTTCAATTTATTTGTTATAGTGTCCATGGCTACAACTCACTATTTGAACTGCAGTATACTAATTTTTAAAGCTAAGGTGTTACATATAGCTCCTTTAAAATTTGTTACCAACTTTTACAGATGTCTTAAATAGGGCTAAAGGGCTTGTGACTGAGAGCCACAGACTGGTTAGGGTAGTTTGAAAGAGCTGTGAGACAGACAGGAAGATTTTTGGTTTTGGTTTTCTTATGGGATTTGTTGACATAGTAATGAAGTTTCAGTTTTGCATGTTCTAGAAAGGAAAGCACCATTTATTCCTCCCACATGAACAAATTGTTTAATATGCATGCTGGAAGCTCTCCATCTTTACCTTCTAATCTCTTGTACTTTATCCAATCTTTTTCCACGTTTAGATCCCTGCTAGCCTGCAGTACTTCTACCACCCTGCACCAGTTTGGCCACAGTACAAGAAAGGTGCTCCAGTGTTTCTGAACACAGTGTGTGTGCCTCCGGCACCGCCGCCACCTCCCCCCCAGCAGGTATTTGGCTACTACATCTTGCCTCAGCCGTCTCCGCAGTTCATTCTGCCTCAGGCCACTCTGCAGCCGTGGGGAGCTGTGAAGGGTTAGACCATCTGAGACGTGTGGGATGAAGCTCCTTCAACTGAGCCGTGTCATGTCAGGTCTCTCAGTTCAGCTAAACTTGGGCCAAAAAAGAACATTTTTAACTATATAGATGAGAGTTATTCTTTGTACAACCCTTAATAATTCCTATTTCCTTTTAATTTCTGGTGTAATTTATGGCTTGTACTCTGCACAAGATGCCGCTTAACGTGAGTGAAAACTTTTTATTTAATCTGTCAAGTCCGCACTGCTAATTTTTCTACGTACTGTACACGTGAAGAATGATTTCAGTCACTGGGTGCTAGGTCTAACTCAGGAACTTCTAGCAATATCCTTAATGCCAAATAATTGTCTTTTCATCTGTTCTATTTGTTATTATGTCAATCTCTTCATCAGTTCTCTCACCAAATGTGGTCCACAGTGTACACGTCACAATTTATCAATGTAAAATGTGATTCAGGGTTTTAATCTATTGTAGCTACAGTGACAATATCTGTATATTGAGAAGAATATTTTTTACTAAACTGCTTGTAAATATTACAGAATTTAGATACTGTAGTCTGATGCACATTTTCTAACCTCACTGTCATATTGTTGTAATTTATTTGGCCACCACTGGATGGCACTCAAGTCACAGCTAATACATGGAGTTGTATATTTTTTTATTAACAGTGGCTGCTGTATATTGTAAATGTAACTTCACAGAACACAAACATGGTTTAAATAACTTAAAATCTCACTGCTGTCAGTAATATATTGTTTTCTTATTCAGGGTCATCTGTTTTATAGTCTGCTTAAAGCTGTAAAGTTTTACTGTAAATAACTTGGTATGAAATTCTGCCTCAGCTTTATAAATCCTAAAAACCTTTACTCACTGATCCTTATGTACTGTGATTATTTAATTATATTGATGCATATTTATTTAATATCTGTGCAAGTTTCTCATCTGTATGCTTTAAGCATTGTTTTGTTTTCGCTGTCTGCATCAACTATTTACTTTCTTATTGCAGCTGATTAAATCAACTCATACCTGATATTATAAGTTATGTTTATTCATTTCTATAATCAACACTTTTGAGTGCAAAGTTTGGTGTTGTCTGTGCTTTCTCTCTCATAAAAAATTATTTTGACCTGAGCTAGAAAAACACCTGTTTGTGTTAACACCATACTTAAAGGGACCGTTGACCCCAAATCAAAAATACATATTATTTCTCAAACCTGCAGTGCTGATTATCATAAATGTCTATAAATCCATAATCTAACCATTCACCATGTTTTGGAGATATCAGCCATAGATATCTGCCTTCCCTTGAATATAATGCAGCTACATGGCACATGGATTGTGTGTCATAAAGCAATTTGCATGGTGTCTACTTCCAGACGCTCCCACCACCAGCTTCAGAACAGCCCCAAGCTGTAAAGACACACTTGTGAAGAGTTATCTTCCTCTTGTACAGAATAAACCTTTGTTAACCACCAGAGGAAACCACAGGTGTAGAAATTGCAATAATTGTGGTAATAATGACTAATACCAACAATTTTACATAGGTAACATCAGGACATAAGTGTAACAGTCTCTTATTTAAATTGCAATACCTCATATGTTGCTTACACACTTGAGTGTCCATGTAGCTATTTTTATATTGGGAGAATAAAGTGGAAACTGGAGGCAAGACTGGCCAGACATAAACATGCTAAACTGGCAACCCTCAATACCCCATGGCTCTACGTTACAAAGAGGCTGACCACAGCAATTTGTTAAAAATATCAGGCAAAGAGCATATTGAAAACTCAATAAGGGGTGGAAACAGATTAAAAAGACTCTTGCAAAGAGAACTGTTTTGGATATATACATTGAAAGCTATGCTAAATACCCTGGCTTGAATGTGAAACGACCTCTCTCCTTTTTTGTAACAATCTTTTCTTGTTTTCCTGGGTATCTGGGTCCTCTGAAAGAAGGCGAAGCTTGGTAGAAAGAAAATAGTCTGTGGTTAGTCTTGAGTAACTGGATCTTGATTTCTAGACAGAGACATTGTGTTGAGGTTTTTTAATGATTTTTTTGGTGCTTTGAGCACCACAAGCCGATTACCATCTAGTTCCATTATATTGGAGACCTGGCAGACATCTCTACTGATGATATCTCCAAAACTAAGCAACTCAAACCAAAACATTCTAGATGGATAAATAGCATTACAGGCCAGATGAAAAATATGTATTTTTGATGTTGGGATGAACTGTCCCTTTAAAGTCATCCTGTCACTCAGAGTTGTCAGGATCATTACCTTCAGCAGAAGTAGCAGGAAGCTGCAGCGGAAGGACTCCTGTGTGCTGGCTGCGTCATTTAGCCCAAGGTCATGACGCTGTTCCTCCTTAAACAGGCCCAGTAAAGAGGGCGAGGGGAGAGTTTGTGTTTGGCCTGTGGAGGCTTTGCAGGAAATGAGAGGACATCTTGGCAACTCAGCTGATTAAAATAGATTTGAATCAGCTAGATAAAGCCAATTAATCCAAGAGGGAATGGCCACAGTTCAACAGCTAGGAGACAAATGAGAAGTACGTAGTAAGTAGGGATATTATTATAAAAAGGCAACACCTTGGAGCAAAATGCCTGAAAATTCTATTTAAAAACAAACTAAAGAGTCAAGGCCAGGACGTATGGTCATTGCCAGTGTTAGCAAACCTTGACTAAAGCTTTGAATAGACTGCAGTAACAAGTAAGTAAATAAAGTTTATTTATATAACACCTTTCATAGATACAAATCACAAAGTGCTTTACTTCAATAAAAATCAGTCTGTTAACAAGCAATATAAAAATAGCAAACCCTAGTGAAAAATAAACATACTTATTAAATTTTAGCATACTTGAGTATACTTGCGTCAGACTCATTATCAGTATACCTCAAGTGTGTTACTGATTAGTTAACTTTAAGCTATTTTGGAACACCAAATGTTGTACTAAGTATTTTAGTTGTAATTAAATCGTAGAAAAGGGCAATTTTAAGTGTATCCAGTGTACTTGTATGTTATTAAAGTTGACCTTATTTGTGCGACTTTTGTCCACTGAAGTACAGCTTTAGATAAACTTATTTTGAAGTGCACTTTTTCTAACTATACTTACTACTAAAAACACTTCTAGTGAAGTGAAATTTAACTACACTTTAATAAAGCATACTCGTAGTGTACTACAATGGACTTGAAAATAAATGTACTTTTCAAAAGTAAACTCACTTACCACCATAAGCATTTGCAATTTAGTCTAATTTTTTGAAAAGTGCACTCATGTGCAATTTACAATAAACTTACATTTATTTTTACTTAATGGCATCTGTTTTGAAGTACACTTATAAAAAGTACACTTTAAACATACTTTAAATTGAAGACAAACACGGGGTTGACAGTTAAAAAAACACTGTAACAACAGTCACAAAAACAAATACGAAATATCAAACACACACGTGGAAAAAGCCAAGAAAAACAATAAATAAAATGGAGCAGATATTCACAGAGGTAAAAAAGAAAAAAAAGAAAAAAGAAAGAAAGAAATCAGTATATTTACAAGAAGTGTAGTGTATTGCCAGCCTAGGCCACCTTGGCTTAAGTGTATTATACATTAGTGTAGTGTAAAAGTATAATAAATTTAATGTATTTATAGTAGTAAGTTAGTTTAGTTTTTAAAAGTATAATTATTTTCAAGTCCTTTGTAATTCACTATTAGCATGCTTTATGTAAAGTCCACTCAATTTCTCTTCATTGGATGTGTGTTTAAGTATGCTTACAAAAAGTGCACTTCTTATAAGTTTGTTTAAAGCTGTACTTCAGTGTACAAAAGTAGCACAAGTAAACTTCAATTTCATTAAACAAGCATGTATATTACACAGCCATATACTTTAACAGTACTAAATATACTTGAAGTTGTTCCACTTTAGCATACAAGTACACTAAATGCACTTAAAAGTTTGCTTTTCTGCAGTTTAATTACAATTAAAATGCAAATTAATACTTGGTACAAAAGTAATAAAGTAGCAAACTTCAAGTTAACTAATCATTAACACCCTTGAAGTAGAAGGTCTTACAGCAATCACACACACAACTATGCTTAAATGTAATATATTTAGCATATTTATTAGGACAGAGAGGCTAACTAAAAGCCTGTCTGAATAAAAACTTTTCCAGCTGCTGAAATCAGGGAATGAAGGAACTCAACCACGAGATGTCACTCTGTAGCTGCTGTGGAACCGATACAGTCTAAAAAATAAAAACATGTAATATGAGGTTCCTTGTAGGGTCTTTTATGTTTATAGTTTGCCTAAGTTTTGTTCTGAAAAAGAAAGCCGGTGATCCCGTGGCTTGTTCCCTGCTATTTATAATACGGAACAGAAGAAAAAAGACAAATCTAAAAAAACAAAACAAAAAAAACACATAAAACATTTCGTGTCGTGAACACGCACGCTAACACATATACACACACAGAGACAGGCACACAAAGAATTCATTTGTGGCAGCCTGACGCACGCTCTTAAAATACTAACCCATGCAAATCGGAGCACAGTCTACTGCCGTGTGCAAATAGCATCAGTGCGCGTAACCACGCCGCGCCGGCTGGTTGGTAGGAGTGTTATTAAGGTGAGGGTGTATAAGTGTTTTGGTAAACCCGCTACTTCGATGAGCGACAAACGAGAGAAGGGCCTGGCAGACAGAGCGCCCATCGGACTATGCCTTCCCCAATCCGGGAGGAAAGCAAAGGGGAGAGCGGACAGGCAGAGGACGGAGCAGCGGACAGAGGGACAGGGACAGGCGGGCAACTCGTGTGCGCTCTGGAGATGGAGATGACAAACTGCAGCCTGCACGGCGGTGGAGACTCCAAAGTGGATTGTGTTAACTGCGACTGCCTGATAAGTCGAAACGGCGGGGACTCGGCAGAAGTGTCCGTGCCGCTGTCAGTGCTCGGGAAGCGGACAGCTCACATGGAGGGAGACAACCTCCACAGACTGCGAGACAGAAAATTTTTATTAGAGGATAAGAAGCGTCTCTGCGCGCTGGCTTTGGGCACCGCTGTGCTCGGGATACTGCTGATGATAATCCACGCAGAACTATGTCCCGTCATTTCTAAACCGGTAAGAAATTGATAAAAGCTGACCTCAACATGTAGGAACTGATTGGAAATCCCATAATTATATTTGAAATGTCTGAAATGTGACTCTGGTTTTGTTTTGTTGACACTTGGCCTTAAAGGGGCAGTTCACCCCCAAATCAAAAAAACATAATTTCCCTCTGGCCTGGAGTGCTATTTATCCATCTAGATTGTTTTGTTGTGAGTTGGAGGTTTTGGAAATATTGGTGATACTGTCTTCCTTCTCTCCAGTGTAATTAGACTGAACTGCACTAGGCTTGTGGTGCTCAAAGATAATCCACAGACTTTATTGTGAACCTACCAGAACTACTTTCTTTGTACTAGAAGGAAACTAACAACACATGCTGATCAAAGCTACTTTCTACTAGAAGGACAGCACCTTCTTTCAGTAACAGGGTCACGATTTCTGGAAACAAACACTGGGGTTGAATTTTTCAAATGCATGTCTTTGGTACTTTGAGCACCACAAGCTGAGTGCCATTTAGACCAACACTGGAAAGAAGGCAGACATCTCTATGACTGATATCTCCAAAACTCAGCAACTCACACCAAAAACAATCCAGATGGGTAAACTATGCTACAAGCCTGAGGAAAATTGTTTTTGATTTTGGGTTGAACTGTCCCTTTAATACCGTGGCCTTGCGATTAGGGCTGTGTATTGGCAAGAATCTGGTGTTATGATTCAATATATTACGTTATACTGTGATACAGTAAGCAAAGTGATATATTGCTATTTTTTCATTTTATTTTAGGAAAATTGTTATAGTTTAGAGAACACACCATCATATGTATAAAGTCTGAGTTAAAACAGTTTTATGAGAATCACAAAACATAATATCACAAAACTATAGTTAATCGATATTTTCTTACAGCCTTACTTACAGCATGTTCCCCATCTCTGTTTCCACTGCAGTTCTCATTAAGATGCTTTCTGCTAATTAATGTCAAGCTCACAAATCCAATCAAAACTTGAGCTAATGTGACATAAATGCACTGGGGTTGGGCAAAATATCAGTATTACATTGATATCGTGATATGAGACGAGACATAGTTTAGATTTAGTCTTTTCCTGGTTTTAAAGGCTAAATTACAGTAAAGTGATATTGTTTTCTGGATTTACCAGACTGTTCTAGCTGTTCAATTATAAGTGTTTACCCCCACATTATATTCACATTACTATTGATTATGTATCAAAAATCCCATTGTTTTAATATTTTGTGAAAGCACCAATAGTCATCCCTACAGTGTTACTGCAATACTGATATTGAGGTATTTGGTCAAAAAATATCGTAATATTTGATTTTGTCCTTATCACCCAGTCCTATTATGCACTTTTGCACACATTGCAAAGGGTTTCAACTTATAAATACAGAGTTAGAACATTTACACAGCAGTGCATGCTGTGTAAAACATCAACATGACCTGCATTTACTCGGTGTTGACATTTCAGTCATGGCCCTTAAACTCATCATCAAGTGATAAAAATAATAAACAAAATTAAGAAATGATCTACACTAATGTCTAAGCAATTTAAAAGTTGATCAAAGCTGCCTTCAGTGTGTAGGAATTGACTGCAAATGGAACAATAATTGGAAATGTGACCCTTAAGTTTTGTTGACACTTGGCCTTAAAGCCGTCGTCTTACATCTCCGTTTCTACTGCAGTTCTCATTATGATGCTTTTGGCTGATTAATGTCAGTCTCACAAATCAAATCAAACCATGCACACATTCCAACTGTTTTTTACTTATAACATAGAATAAGACTTAGAAGACTTAGAACATTTAAACAGCAGTGCATGCTCTGCAATGCAGACAAATCTTTGACATCAACATGACCTAAATTTACTCTGGCTTGTCAGCTGGTGGAGACATTGAAGTGATGACCCTTTAACTCAGTGGTTCCCAACCTTTTTCCTTAAGGGACCCCCTTTCTAGCATTGAGTAAACAGACAACCCCTGACTGACACTTTGTATGGATGTTTCATATTATATTCAATGCATACGAATAACAGTACAGAGCAACTGATAAACTGTGCAAATAGCCCAAATAATGAACTCAATAAGGCAGGAAGCTTGTGAACAATGAGTTGATATTGATGAATTTTGAGCAGATTAGTTTTCCTGATTTCTTTAGGAACGTTTTATACAATTCTCTGTCTGTGTTTCGCATTTTTTGTATTTTTAACAATCACAAATTTAATAGTCATGTTTTTTGGTATATTCAGTGTTTTCTTGACACTGGGTCATTGTTCTGTGAGCTCTTCGGTTGTTTTAACTTACTTTTCTAATGCAGAACGTGACTATCTAGCAGAGAGTGAAGGCTCTCTGAATATAGCTTGTGTTCAGGTCTTCACCGTGCCCAGAAAGGGATAGTTCACCCAAAAATGAAAATTCAGTCATTATCTACTCACCCTTATGCCGACTGAGGGTCAGGTTTATTTTGTTAGTCCGCAAAACACTACCGGATTTTCACAGCAAAACAATATTGCAGAATCTCCCAAACAATGGAAGTGAATGGTGACCAGTTTTCAAACATAAAAAACAACCGTAAAGAAGCCATAAAATGCCGACACACCACACACACCCAGTTCAGACAGTGTGCATGTGCACATGAACGTGGCTCCAAGCCAAAGATGTACAGTAAAGATTCAAGCTGAAAACATGGTGTAAATAACATTTTTTTTAGTCAACTTGGCATGTCAGGGCTTTAGAATACTTGGATCACATCAGATGAGCAGTATGGAGGCATTTTGTTTTTATTCTGTTGTTTCTTTTTACGTTTGAAAACTGGTCACCATTGACTTCCATTGTTTGGGAGATTCTGCAACACAGCTTTCCCTTGAATCTCCAGCAGTATTTTGTGGACTACAAAACTAGACCCAACCTTCAGTCGTCACGAGGGTGACTAGATTGAGACTGAATTTTCATTTTTGGGTGTACTATCTCTTTAAACCTGTGAGATTTTTAATTATACTTATAATAAACCAAGTTGTCTTTAATAATGATATGCTGTATTTCAGTAGCACAGTGTATCATAACTGGTGCAGAAAACCCACTCTTGCACAACTGGGCTCTCTTTGTTGTCATAAGCAGCTTCTTTGACAGCCCAAGCCCCGTGCAGCACAACAGCAGAACCTGCACCTGGGCTTTGAACCTCTCTGACCTCCTGATTAGTTCTTCCATTTCCAGACACACTATTTGGTAGCACAGCCTCATGACATTAACATGCAGATCTCAGTGGATAACAATGCCAGGCCACACAATCAACAAATTATTAACTCCCCCTGACTTCCTTACAGCACACGCCAGTTCCACATGTGGAAAAAAGTTCTCATGCGTGCCGCAAAACATCAGACCACCTCCATGCTGTGAAGCCAGTGATTGATTACAGTGTCAAAGAGCCCCACATTTTTAAACTCACATCAGCTTCAATCTTTTGAGAAACCTATGGAAATATTGCCTGACCTTCTAAAATAAGCCTGACGCATTCACAGAGTTGAACCCCGGGAGAAACAGGGTTGTGAAATTAACAGCTCTGGCACAAATATGACATTACTATTCCAGTTTACAAATACGAACCAAGAACAGGTGTTGTCTGGCCATTCCTAACAACAGGCATCATTTGGTACCATGGAAATGCTGATGCACTGGAAAAGTGTTCTTTACCGCAGTTAAAGCATATTATTTTGGAGAGGCGGCGTTGCTGATTTAACCATAGCTTATGTAACCACTTTCAGCATTCATCTTTAAACTTCATGTGATGTCCAAGTCATGAGTGTGAACTGTGACATCTTCCTCCTCATGTGGACAAACATAATCTTTGGTCACATGGCGGCTGATCTTAACAAAAGTGGTACTTTTGTTTTCTTTTTTAAAAGTCTGTTTATAGTTTACTGCAAGATATTTTGGAGCCACCTAACTTGCATGCCTATCACAGTTAAGTCCGGTCTGTAAAGCTATATTTTAAGATTACCTTTTCATGGTTATGCACGAAAAACAGGGCTATTTATGGAACATTTTTCCACATTTCACCTCTTCCCCTGCAGCGAGATTGCTCACAGTACTTCAGGCTATCTTTCCACATCATTTAGTGTATAATTAGAGTGTTTGCATGGCCAGTCTTAAAGTCTCTATGTCTTGAGTTGAGCCATGTTAGAGCCAGAAGCGTGCACTTTGACCTGGATACAATCTCGTATCCTCTTTTCTGCATCCGGGAATGACTCACAATACAAAATGATATCCGCATAATTGGTAAAAGAAAGCCTGGATTATCACTGTTTAAAGCTCTGATGAAGACCTGTAGTGGTGCATGCAGTGGAGCATATTTTCATTTTAAATGATTTAGCCTTTATAATACAGACTTAATCTTTTCCTTCCTCATTGCTACCGTTTATTTTTTGGAGTGCCTAGATTGCCTTTTTTTGATTACACAGGCTGCCCTTTTTTAGATATACTTCTTAGAAGTGGTTTCTTTTGCTGGAAAAATTCTTCTGAAATTTCACGTTTTTTTGTCATGTGACATTTTTAATTGATTAACATCTCGAACCACGTAGCACATTCATAATTTAGAGAAATGTTGGGGTTAGGTTTGTCAGATCAAGCATAAGAGGGGACATTTTTGTCCCAAAGCATTAAACATCTTTTGGTCAGACAGCCTTTCCGGTTTTGGAACATCTTTCCATGAATATATGATACAGCAACTCTCACCAGTCCCTTGCATACAATCTTAAAACTTAGTTTAAAAGCATCCAACCAACCAGACCTACCAGACCTATACTCCCTGCATACTTGCCTTGAATGTTGTTTTCTGTCTGTCTTTGTGTCTCTTGGTCTTTTCATCCTGCTGTCTTGAAGGTTCTACCTGTGTCTTAATTGCATGCATTGTAAATTTTTGACTTTGCCTTTCTCTTTAGCTTTTTTTTTTTCCTGTTTGGCTATTCCATACCTGCATTATGCTGCTGTAATTTTACATGCTGTGGTCAGGGGCAGATGAAAGTGCTGTTGTATAATGGATGACAATTTCCTTGTGTGCCAGTTATGAGTTCATTTTACTTGCCTATCAGTGGCTAAAATGCACACTTATGAAATATAGAAGTGTTTTGCCTGGACTGGTGTGTAAGATTTCCAGGAATTTTGGCAGAATATGGCAGAAATAGAATATAACGTTTGTTAGTATGTTTTCATGAGTGTATAATCACCTGAAATAGCGATGAAACAATTACTGATTTCTTGATAAACCACGACAAAATTACAGACAGTTAAGATTGCTGCTTCAAATTTGAATTATCATTAAAACTGTGTTTATTTACCAAGCTTTGAAAATGTCATGACAAATACTGTCCAGCATCAACCAAAGTTAGCAACAGTCTACCATATGCAGATGCAGCAGTTATGTGGTTTTGTTTTGCTTTGGTGACAACACTGATATTGCAAAGGACATGACGCCCTTTTAAATAATTGAGAGATTTTTAATATACACAAGGTGAAATTATTTCAGTGAGCGACCTCTGTTGCACTGCCATGTTTGTACAGTAGCTCAGAATGGACAAACCAAACAATGGCTCTAGATAAGGCCTTTTGTGTTTTTTGTGAGTTGAGCAACCACGTAAATTTCTCTTACTCATTTGGAAGGGGAGGGTGAGATGATGTGTTTGCAAATTTGCAAGCTCAATGCTACATGCCACTAAATTTCAGCATACTGTGCCTTTGAGCCATTGTTATTATCTAAAAATGATTCAGCAAACAAATTTTTAATTTTTAATTTCATTTACATTTTCAGTCCCAGTGTTAAAATGGAAATCTGATATTGCATCACAATAAAACACAGCTATAACCAATAACAGCTAGAACCTCACAGCACCTACAGTATGTGCACCACATATTGTGTAAAATAAAACAGCATGTTGCAATGTGGTTGCCATTCGCCCACACACTGAACTCTGACTTACATATACGGCTCACATGAAAATACACAAAAACTTGCCCACAAACCAGTATGTTGTGGAGACCTTACCTGCCCCGTGTGCAAAGCATCACTACTCACTCCAAAGCAAGGATCCTGTGTGTCAGCCACCTTTGGCCCATAAGCAAGGTGAAAGAACCAAAAACTGCTCCACTACCAGTTGTGCAAAGAGTACTGATAATCTCTACTCAAATGTAAGTAAAGTTACTATTACTGAACTTTTACTCAACTACAAGTAAATCCACTGATGTTATTTAGGTGTGGAAGTTTAATGCATTACCAGTAACGGATGTCCAGCGGAAAGGGGTTCTGTGTCTCCGAATTTTCAGTCTTAATTACTTCAAACTCCTGCACTGTTCTGCTGAGTAGTGACAGTCGCCTCTCCAAACCTGGGGCACATTCAACCTGAAACCTGTGTGCTGTTTTGCTTTTGGCTTCCAGATTGAACAACACGATGCCTCAAAAGGGTGTGTAACTGTGTGCAACAGGATTTGAGATACACTTTCTCTTGTTTGGAGGGTGTGTAAGAGGTGTTAACCAATAAACAGCAACATGGATATAAACACTGCTGTGTTAAAAAGAAATCGCAGTGCAATACGTTTGTGTACAAAACAGGGTGTTCAATACACCACCATTTCTGTTATTTTGCTGTGTTTTGTTGGGGCTGAACACGGCCCCGTGCCTGCTGCAGCATTCTTTTTTGTTTTTGTTTTTTTTCCTTTTTCGTCTTTGTTTTTTTCCATATGTCATGGTTTTCATTGGCCTCTTTGGAATCGGGATTGGATAGCCTTATTGACTACAAAAATACAGATGAAAAGTTTTAATCTGAACTCAAATTGTACTCAGTACTCAATTAAGATTTTAAAAGTAAATAGGTAGATTACATTGTTTAGTGCATACTTAACTTACAAGTGAAATTACAGAATTGAAAAAACACTCATAAAAGCACAAGTAGCCCAAAAAATCCTTAATTTTACTACTTTGAGTAGTTATAATAGGTTATTTCCACCAATGCCTGCTACATATAGTCTTGTACAAGACAAGGCAAAACTTAATGTAATGTAATGTAATGACAACCTGTTGAGTGCTGGGTCATGAACCACTGTCCTGGGATGATGAGATGCGGCAGTTAACCAATAACTAACTAGTTAGTAAGGGAGAAAACCAGCAGTCCTAAGATTCCCAAGGGCCAGGATGGAAAACTTGTTCTGCAAGGTGCAGTGAAATGGTGTCCTACTCACCTGTGGTCTTTTGGGGTCGATGGCCTGCAGGTTTTTGCTCATCTCTGTCTTGTCCTCTGTCTGCTTGACACCAGGTCCTTAAACATCAGTCTCATTACTTCACTCTTTGGTTCATGTTGTCTGATGCAGTGTTTGATTGGCATGAAGGGTCACTGTTGACAATATGTAAACTGTAGGTGTCTGTAGCACCCAGAAGTGATATATCATTAGGTAACTCATGTCTTACCTGCTCTGATGTCTCTTTTGCTGACTGTTCCTCTACATCAGTCTAAAATTATTGTGGGGTATCATTTGTAAGCCTATTTTTAACTTTATTACAGTGTACCTCTTATTCCATGAGTGACCTGTAGCACAAGAATCTCCATCTGCTAATGAAACCACACTGACTAACAAACCAAATTAGAAAACTCAAGTCAGATGCATGTATTATTTCTCTTTGAGTATTTATTTATTACAGCACATACAAACCAGACCTCCTTCTTTTGCATTGGATTCAGCGTTTTCTTTTTATTTATTTTTTTGCTATGCCCTGGGTGGCCTGTCCTGGTGAAGGTGGCTCCTTGTCCATCCAAGACTACGAGAAACAATCCATGTTAAGGTTAACCCAAATTAGGTTCACCAGGCCTGAAATGACTATTTCCAACAGGCAAACGTTACAAAACAATTTCAGAAACTCGGCAAGAAACATGTTGTTGAACTCTCTGTTATGGAATGTGGTGAGATGTTGAGTTTTTGTGGGGTCTTCTAATTAGCCCTGGACGAAATACAGACATGATGTGGATGCTACGGGAGAAACTGTGGAAAATGGTGTACCTTGCCAATGGACGTCACACCATACCACCTACACGCTCAAGTTTCCTCAAGTTTGAAAGTTTGTAATTATCTTTATAACTGTGAACCACATTAAACTGCACTTTCCCATTAAAAACTTCCATTGACGTCGCATCACTTGTTCTGAGATGCATGAGTGAAGGTTATAGGTGCTCTTTAACCTGCTGACACAAAGGTCATATGGCAGAGGCTCAATTATAAATTCAGTTTATGCAAAAAACATATTGTGGCATCACAACGGGTCAAAGAGGGGTGCCCATAGAGGATTGACAGCCACATTACAAATGGCTGTCATTGCACACACTACATCTACCAGAATGCCGCACCACTCAGACAGGTGACTGTGCTTAAGCAATTGAAGTGAACCTCACAAACACCAGAACAGGAGGAACAGACATTGGGACCATGCACCTTGGTCCCAATTTCAGAGTTGACAGGTCATTCTTCTGATTTTGCTGTGTTTATGAGCTTTTAAGGCACAATGCGGAAACAATATGGATGCTACAAAGGGTAATGTAGGGTAGGTTTGGTTTTTGTTGTGGAGATTAATGTTGCCTTCCAAGTATGCTGAAACTGTTTGAAGCTTTATTTACAAAGTTATTTTAACCCAGACTTGTTACTGTATTCCCTAAAACCAAGGTTAAACCAATCTAGGCCACTCTATGTGGACAGGAACTAATGGTTACAACTATGTTAATATTAAATTTGAACAAAAAATGATATACAATACATGAATTAATCAAATGTTTTTAACCAAACGTTAACTCTTGTCCGCCATGTTCCTGCATGACTTTAACAAACAACAACTTGGCAAATTGTGAACCAAAATTTTCGCTGAAAATCGCTATTGTTCTGAATTTAGGTGCCGTTCTCAGTCTCAGATTTTCTCAGTTGGGAACTCATTTTTCTGATTATTCTGACACCACATGAATGCAGGAGGAGAGCACACAGCTGGAAGAAGCTGAGCAAACAGATTTTGAAAACACTTCCCACACTTAAAGTACCTTAATGACTAATAGTTGCGGAAGAAGACTCTGTCCAGCGGACCGGTTACCTGTTAACAACCTACTACGGACCTCTCATGACATTAAAATATAGACCATGCAGGGGAAACCATCATAGTGTGTGTATGTTTGTCTCTAGCTGTCACTCCCCTGGAATGGAAAGTATTTAATTATAAGCCCTCTCATTACTGTAATTAAGTGTCTTTTATGTACTTCATTTGGAGTACATTGCAGAATCAGTAATTCCACTTTCATTAGGCTTAAGTACTGTAAATGTCCAATGAAATTGCTTTTGGAAAGGCAAGAATTACAGAGGAGTCTACAGTTATGCTGTTATAACACAGTCAGCAGGATATTCCATTAAATTAGTTCTAAATAATCTTTCATGGAAATTAAGTCTCTGATAAAAAGAGAGTAGATGTTTAACTCTCATTTCAGAGCAGAGGGTTTGCATGGTATCCATTGTGGAAAGCACACTCAAGTACAAGAGTAGTACATTTTGTAACTGAAAAACAAATATTTCATAGATGTATGTTAACATGCATGGAATGAAACCTTGATGAATACTATTTGAAACTCCATAAAAGAAGAAGTTAGCATGGGCTGCAACAATTATTTTCATTGTTAATTAATATTAATTAATGTTAATTAATATTTCCTCTTGGGGGTCTACCACACCGGGAGTGATGTCTGACCTACCGGTGGGGGTGCCGTCCCGTGGAGGGCACTGGCCCGGGTGGCTGGTGGGCTCCGCACCTTGGTGTGGGGCCTCCCGTCTGCCCGGGCCAGAGTGGTCTCCAGCCATGTCTCTCTAGTGTTGGTCAGTGTGTGTGTGGGGATGTGTGTGTGTGCGCGGTGCGTGTTCCCATGTATGTGTGTGCTTGTGTGAGTGGCTGTGTATATACATATGCGTGTGTTTTGTGTATTCTTGTGAGGGTGGGAGGGGTGGGTCTTCGGTCGCGGTGTTTTTCTTTGTTGTTTTTAGCCTCTGTGAGGCACTTTGTGTTACCGCCGTGTATGAAAAGTGCCATATAAATAAATAAAATTTGAATTTGAATATCATTTTTCAATCAATTGATGACTGCTTAGTCTATAAAATGTCACCAAATGTGTAGTGAAAAATACCCACATCTAAACAGCAGACCAAAACCCAAGAGCACTTGATTCACAATTATATAAAACTGAAAAACAAAAAAAAGTTAATATTTAGATTTTTCTGCACTACAATGTAGCTTTAATATTTGACTGGAAAAAAATTCAATCAAAAATCAGAAATTGATTTTAAACATTAACTAACTAACCACAATGGACACGGGAAACTTTTCAGTTCATGAGCTATGTTTAAAAAACACCTTGATAGTGGAGAACATGAACAGAAAGAACTCAACTCAGCTTCTCAGCTGTTGCAGAGAGCCTTCCTTTAATGCCTTATCTCCCTTGTCTCTCTTTCTTTCCCAGGACTCAAAGATCGCCTTAATCATCAATTGTTCCATCAGCCTGTCCACTGGGTGTCTCCTGGTCCTCATTATAGCTTTCCATTATAAGGACATCAGGGTGAGTTTGCCTTTTGTTTCAAGCAGTTTCAACTCCCTTATTGTGATGTGCTGTGTGAGAGCCTGTGTGTGCACGAATAGGTGCATTGTTGATCTTTGGGGCTCGACTTGCCATATTTTTATATCAGTTATGTTTGTTCCAAATTAGTGTGGCCAGAGTGATACTTTGTCAGAGATACTCGAGGGCAGTCATTTTAGAGGGAGCTCTCGCTCCACTGATGGTAGCCTCAACACTGATTATCTGTGTTATATTTGCTGTACGCGTGAAAAAGCCTGGATGAAAACCTCAGCCCACACAGGCATGCACAATGTTGCAGCTGAGATATTTTTCCAGTCCACATGGCTCACTGCCGTTGTGTGTGAATTCAATATACATGGAGGGATTTGGTTGAAATTAAACAGAGTAAACATTCTTTCATTTGTCCTCACACACACTCACAGCATGCATATTTAATAAAGAGCCATAATAACAAGTGCAGAAAGCAATGTGTGTGTGTGTACAGAAGTAATACATAATGAACTTTTCAAGACACAAGCTCTCTTTTCAAGCCTGACTGATATATCAACCGACCAATATTACCGACCAGTATCACAGCTATATTGATCTATATAGGCATCAGCATTTATATTGTCCAGTATGTGCTGATATGAAACTTTTTTTTTTTTTTTT
>JAJHUR010022251.1:11601-23044 GCA_027495735.1 Lutjanus campechanus | reverse complement strand
ATTTCGAATCTGCAACATATTCATGTAGCTGACCTACATCTGATTGACTTCTTTCACAAGATTATTCTTATTATATTATTTATATTGCATTCATCAATAAAAAGAGCAACACTGCAATAAATCTGTGAGCACTTGAAGCAAACAAGTTTTATTTATCAAGCTTGGCTGCCAAATATCTGTTGCACCTCTTAAAACGTGTGATTTTGAGGATTTTCTGTTTTATATGATCTGATGTTGCCCTCAGCTCTAACAAACTCATGATGGGCAATTATCATTGCCACTCATTTCTGAAATTTTATAGATTGAACAATTAATCTAAAATAAAAAGGATAGATATCTTGATATTCAAAACAATTGTTAAGTGCAGCTTTATAAAAGACTTTGTTAACATTTATTCTGTTTCAGTTCCTTTAGGAATTACTCTTCAGTCGTCATTAAGATTGATCAGCCTCATCTGTGGTTGACTTTTAAGGCCCAAATGCACTGATGGACACGTTTTGAAGTACACATATCTACTGAGGCACCAAAGGCATTATGAGGCACATCAAACTGCGTTAACACCGTTTCCAACCCTGTTTCAATTTTGAAATGCCAAATGAGGAGCCAGCAACCAAAGCTGTTTAAAGAACACTAAAATATTTTTTTCTCCAGAGGACAAGATTTTAATAAAGAAGTTATTATTAATAACAATACTAAACAAGTATTCAGTGGTGTTTCAATTTCATATAACATTACTCAAATAGAAATGTAAGGAAAATAATGGGGGTATCTGTAATATACTAAAATTTTGCCTAAATAGTGACATTTTCCTAAAATACTGCTGGTTCTGTGGTGCTTTCAAATCACCTGCTTTGTACCACAGGAGCATCAAGTGATGCACATCAATAGCTTGTATGCACATGACATCAAGGCGCTGCGTCACTGTGGCGAGAAATGCAGATGGAGGGCAGGAAGTAATTTTCTCCTGAAGAAGCAGTCCAACAAACGGTAAAATGCTAATGTTTTGCGTTGTTACGGTTGTTCAAATCAGTCCAACCCGAGAAACAACAAAACGTTTTTATCAAGTGCCAAAGGTTGTAGTTAACAAAGGCGAAAAATGTAAGAAGTTGACCGAAAAACGCTTTAAAAAGTGGATTTTGAACCTTCGTCTGTGGTCGGGAGGAGTGGAGTCGGATCATGCCCGTGTGTGCAGTGACCACTTCGTCAATGTTAAGTTACCTGTTGTGGCATTGCTTATGTAGCATTAGCTTATAGTTAGCAGTTTCCTTAGTTTGTAATGGTGAAGTTGCGGTTTTCTCTTTGTTTTCTTAGAGTTTGTAGTCCTGTAACTGACAACAATATGTGTTCTGTGGGGCACAAATGTCTAATTAGAGATTTGTTGCTCTCTTTAGACTGTCCTGGAGCTTTAAAGGACGTTGACTCGGTAGACTGGCCTCCTACACTTAATCTCGGTTACCAGAAATCTCCTCTGTACCGTCCTCCATCTCATCCATAGCTGCTGTTTACTTCCTGACCTCCATCTGAATTTCGCGTGTCACCAGCATCACATGATTGCAAAGAAGCTATTATCACTTTGAATGTGTTTGAGCCTTCATGCCTCAGAGTGACACAAGAATCCTAAAATAAACTGTGTAATAATCACATTTATGTTACATTTTTATTTATACATCTTTTCCATTGTTGGACATTTCATAAAATCATCTAAGCTGACATGCAGAGGACAGAGAAGTGAAGCTGGTAGTATCAGAAATGCTGAATTAGATACTTTAAGAAAAGCACATAATGTGACAAGACAGAAATATAACTGGCAGGCCTGGATGGTAATTATACGTGATTGCTCACCATTAAAAACCATTTCCTGTCTTCACTATTACACATGTGAATGTCTTGACATGTCCTTTTCTGACCTCACACACACACACACAAGAAATCACACAGCGCTAACTTAACAATGCATCAATATCTTACTGTGGAAAAATAGGTGGTAAAAGTAGAAAGGTGTGATTACACCCAAACCAGCCAACTACCCCCAACACACACACACCTTTCCATTTCTGCTGTTTTCATGAGGATAGGTCACAGCTACATCCTAATTAAATAAGTCCTTTAAAAATAAGTTAAATTGAAAATCGAGTAAGAAAATATTCTGATGCGACGTAGCTGCACTATGGGGAGAATTTAATCTCAGAGGAGCATTAAATCAGTGGTTTTGCACTTCAAAGATGTCTGCATAAACAAACACACACCTCAGCACGTTTAATCCATTAAGCACAACCTCCATGCTACAAGTAACTGCAAATTATCCTCATTCTCCTCAGCTGCTACCCATTGTTGCGAAAGAAACGTTCAGAACACATTAAAATATTAGACAAATTTTTCTGTCTGACGAGTTGAGGACAGGGTGTCACACGGTCATTTCCATGTTTTTTTCTTTCTTTCTTTTTTTGGTTTATATTTACTCAAGGACGACCGGAAGGCCAATGGGAAGCCAAAGAAAAGAAAAATGTTAATATGCTGCTGCTCTGGGCAGAGACATAAGGTTTCTGTTCTGTGTCTTCTGCCAAAACTGACAGCAGACTGGGAGCCAAATGTCATGCAGTGTATTCTTGAGTTTAACAGTTTCACTTAAAAGCTTTGAATTCAATGGTCATCACACTGAGGTTTAAAACAACCTAACGTCTCATTGACTCACACTCTTGACCTATATTTCTTGTTTCACTGGATCTAGTTTCCAACTTTAACGAGTGCTATTTTTTCCTTACCTTGTCCATTTCTGCCTGTTTAGGGATTAAGACGGGCTCACGCCTTTGTGCTTTATAAGCGTCTGGCATGGTAATTCAAGCCCAGTTAAAGTAGTTCAAATATTTGAAGCTTTTCCCAAATATATTCTGGCCCAGATCTGTTGCTTTGATGTAATCTTTGCACTCTTAGTACAAAAACCTACACTTTCTGAATAATACTGACATCAGAAGGACGTGGCGAGGCAGAACAAAGCAGTGGGCATGGCAGTGAGTGACAGGACTTGGCACAGAGAGCTGGATCTTCTGCAGTGATCACACTCTTATCCCTTGTGCTTAGCATATTGGAAATGGGCACGCTGCCCAGAACAAAATATTGGACAAATTATGCTCGAGTGTGTGTATGTGTGTGTGTGTACTGTATGCGGGCGGCGTACTTCATACTCCTACAACAGAGAGGGTGAGACGTGTCATTTGACTTGTGTTTGTCTGTGTGTGTGAGTGCGTGACCACATGAGTACGCTACACACACCTACAACTGCTCCGGGTGGTGGGATCATCTTCATTTGAAGAAAACAACTCATCTCTCTCTCTCTCTCTCTCTCTCTCTCTCTCTCTCTCTCTCTCCTACAGTTACAGTCAAAGAGTCCACTGTTCTGTGATTTAAATGTTTTCAGTGTGTACGATACCTATTTAAGAGCCAGTAATGGGCACGTTAACAATCACATATGAATATTAAAACCAAAGCCAGGGGTCCTTTGTTGAACGCCCCCCTCTCTCTACATTTCAGGTTTTCCTTCTCTGTTAAACACACAGTCAGGCTGATATGGACGATACACTTATCTCCCAATACAATACTATCACAATACTTGAGTGCTGATTCAATATGTGTTGCACTTCTTAAATATTTTGATTCTACAAGTGCTGCAATTCGATATTACAATTTATTGATTTACGTTTGCGTTTTTAACACTAGACGATGCAAAAAAGTTGAATCATACTGGAATCTGTATATCATGTGTTATATTTCTGAAAACAATGGCCATCATGGCAGTCACTCTTTCTGAGTTTTATTTCAGCAGCATCATCTCTATAATGTATGTGTAAGTAGTATTAAATACTTTTTGTAGTAAACTTAAACTGTTTCAGCTCATAATAGATAAAATAGGATGTTTGGTCAAAATGAATAAAGCACCACCTTTAAATTAACATTCCTTCATACATGAAATTGAACTTTGAAATTGTGAATTTTCAGTTTGAGTTTTGACCCTTTGAGGTTGCCGTAGGTCAATATGCAGTGTTGAAGCCAGACTGAGTTAACAATGTCAAGTCAGCAGCTATTAGTTTGTTCTAACAGAGCAGATCACATGTATGCCTTTAAGTCTGAACATGTCATTTTATGTGAAGCATGTGAAGTAAAATGGATCAGTTTAACATAATCTTACTGCAATCTTCATGCTAATTTCTCTTAGTGCATTAATGGGAATTCCCATTGTGTGTTAGCATCGAGCTAACGAACACACTAAGCACTACTGTTGTTATTTACATATATATAAAAATTGATTCAGCAATACAAAAATCTACTCGGGAATCATAAAAAAAAAGAATCACTACACTTAGGAGAATCAATTCTTTCTCCCATTCCTAACGTACAGAATGTAATTTCCACTGCTGGAGTTCTCTCAATCAAAAAAGTTAACAAAACACGTGTGAAGTAGTGTAGGGTCGTAGGAGTTGTTGTCTTCATTGTTAAACAACCGCCAGTGCTGATAAAAATCCATCTGATGTGACTCAGGCAGAAATCATGTTCACAGAGGAGGTAATATTAAAGTTTAATTCACGTTACATTTAGTCACATTCACCATCTTTCTCCACTCTCTTATGTATCATCATCATTAATCGCCATTGACAGGCAATGAAATGCACCGCACCATTCATTAATAAAATTATGGATTTCTCTGTTGAAAGCAGAGTCATTGTTGGAAACATCTTGGATAATGTAAGTACACAGCTCAACCAAATATATAGCATAGTCTAGTCATTTTTAGATATTTTAAATTTGAAATGTTCCATATTTTGCCTTTTAGCTGTCAAATGAAAGCAAAAAATCATCTGCTTAATTAATGTGCTATATCATAATGTAAATCATTTCCTGTAATGACGATGACAAACCCAATGACAATGCCAAATGTCATGCCCTTAAAATGATGTGTCACTTGTGTCAGATGGAGCTGTCAGAATGAGAGTGAAAATGAGGAGGAGGAAGGTGACAAATGGGGTGGGGAGATGATGAAGGTGAAGGAGAACTGAGCAGTAGATAAATAATCAGGAGGTAGATACTGAGGAATTGAGGGCAACAAATGAAGAGAAGAGCAACACTTCATGGCTTAAAAATGACAGAAGGACAGATCAATCAGGATACTGCAGGTGGCCATGAGAGAGTCTGTCCTCCCACGAACAACAACAGCATCAGTCCTTTCAGCAAGTGCCCCAAAACAACATGTTTATTTTCAAGTGACAAAGCTCCCCAGAGACTGTAGTTACTAAGACAGGGGCAAAAGGCATCCATGTTAGTGCATGTGAGCCCCTCTCTGACCCGCCTGCGTCCATTTACAACATGGTGGCCTGGCAAGTAACTTTCTCATATTACAGCTAAAAGTGCACCAAAGAAATAAATGTTTCTGAAAACAGCCACGGTGATGATAAAAAGAAAAAGACAAAACAGGAAACAAACAGCAATTTCCCGTGTTATACTCCACAGTTTTCTGTTCCATGCCAACATCCTCCGTACTCGGACTTCGTTGCATTTGTTCACGTGAGGTCTTTGTCACTTGAACGTAAACATACAGTATGGTTAGTATGTTTTGGGTCACTGGCTGAAATGAATAATGCTGTCGTTCCCCAACTGTCCAATAAAAGCAAAAATGCAAAAAACAAAACTGACTAGCACAGACAAGTTTAATTTTCGATTGTAAATAGTCCCTCTCAGTATATAATTTCATAGTTCATTAGTAATCAAATTTAAGGGATTTAGAGGAATTCAAAAATGTTCTTTAAGTTATGCATGTAGGCATCTGTGAAAAAATGGATATTGCCCAATACTATGTCATTTTTTCCTCTCAAATATCAATACAGCCTCAGTATTAGTCTTAGCATTCCAGTATCAATAGGTGTTGTTAATTTTACAGCAACTGAACTGAAAAAAGTTTCAGCTCATTTTGTGTTAAGACAACACTGAACTGATGCTTATTTTATAGTGTTTTGTTGTTTTTGTTAAAGGACCAGTTGTAGGATTTAGTGGCAAGTAGTGGTGAGCTTGCAGATTGCAGAAAACTGATCTATGGTGGACAAGAAACTCAATAAACCCAGTGTTTGGTTTGTCCATTCTAAGACACTGTATGGCGGTGCAATACGGCAGACTCCATGATAGAGGACCTGTGCCGTCTGTAGATATAAACCATTCATTCTCAGGTAATGAAAGCACAACAACTACTATTTTCAGGCAATTATACACCAATGAAAACACACTTATGAATATTCTATTCAGTTTCTATTTCTGTCATAATCTGCCAAGAAATCCCCCTAAATCTTGCACAATGGACCATTAAATTAATGAATGAGAAAAAATGTGATTATACTCATGTATGTTTCAATATTGACGAATTCAAATAATAACTACTTCTAACTTAGTTTCAGCCCAAATTATTTTCAGCGTATAGACGAACAATAAAGTGTATGAAACACAAGCATGCAATACATGAACACACACACTCTTCACTCCTCCCCCGCCTCTGTCTCCGGTGTGAAAGTAGATCCAGGCAGTAAAGGGATCCACATATTGTTATAGCCACTTAAATGGGGTCTACTGTAGCCCACAGCTGCTGCCAGCCTGAGGTCTATGCTGCCCCTCCTCCCCTCCTCCTAGCCTCCAGCCCTTTCAGCCCGTCCTGCTGCTGGTGGATGGTCTTCCTCCCTGAGGGCACACAGGGCTGTTAGGCCACCATTAGTCCTGCTAATGGGCCTGACAACTGCGCCACATCCTCAGCATTTAGACCTCCTCTGTCTGAGATATGGATATCGACCACTTGAATGGAAATGGACAGTAGGGGCAGGGGCTGGGAGTCGATTTGATATGTACATATAAGCATGAATGTTATGCACAAACACACACAAGATGCTCAGTGTAGCCACAGTACAGACAACTGACTGGACAGACATACACAGACACACATTAACCTGCACTCAGCATCTGACTAAAGTCTGACTCACCACTGAGCTCCTTGTGAGTGAGTGTGTCTTTTTATGTGCGTCTTTGTGCCATTGTGTGTCTGTTTCTGTATTACATTTAAACCTTTATGTTCTCGTCAAATTGTCTCCGGTCCCCTGCCAGGCTGCTCCTGCTCTCCATTTCCACTGATGGTGTTCATATAAAAGTCTAAATTTCAGCTTCAATTAACTTCTGAGAAAATATTTCAATCAAAAGGACATGTGAGTTCAGCAGTGACTGAATGTCTTCTAATTCACACACTTCACTCTGCAAAACTTTCATTTCAGCATGAGACAATTCCTGTTTTTCATTTTACATGAACAAAGACCCATAAAACCATCTGAAAATCTTCACCTGTGTGATGTAAGAGATCAGAGCCTCATATGAGCAATAATGTTTGTTTATGAACTCAACTGCTGTACAAAGGCAATCCCACTTGTTCAGAGTAGAACTGAAACAATTAGTTGTTATAGTTACTTAATCAGGTAGAAATGGCAAAAGGTTCACGCTTCTCAAACTGCTGCTTTTCTTAAGTCTAGTCTTATTCTGAATTGAGGGTATGAATTTTAGATTGCTGCCTAAACAAAATTAGACACCTGAAGTCGTAATCTCTTGGAACTTGTATTTGGCATGTTTAACAATTTTTTTCTTACATATTGTAGACTAGCGACTAATCAAATAATCTAAAAAAAAACAACTGTTTGTTGGAGCCAGAGTTGAAAGGTTGGAAAAAGGAAAAACAACACAACAAAACTAAATAAGCCGCAGTTGCACACAGAAAGAAAGAGACTACCAAATGTTTAATTCACATTTGGTCTGATGACTTTATAAAGAGTCAGTTGGGAAAAAAAACACAAAATAACTTTCAGTTATTTTCCAAAAGGATGAAAGAGAGTGGAACTGAATTAACAACCAAGTCAGACACACACCCATCTACAAACCAATCAGTCTGCAAGTATCAGTAGATGCAGCTCACATATGTGATGACAACAGGATGTAGGTATGTCAAATATAATTCTTTATCACATGGATTTGTTAAAGCGATATTCCACTTTGTGAGAATAACCCACTCAGTATGTACTCACCACTATGCTGATGTGATGATGGGTGAAGGTCTTCAGTTCACAAAACAATCCTGGAGTTTTAGGAGAAACAGGGTAGCAGCCTCATCCACTACAATGGCAGTGAGCGGTGACCACGGATAAAACATTAAAAAAAAGAACACAAAACACACAAAATGTCTCCATCCTGCTTGTGTGGTGTAATCCAAGTGTCCGCGAGCTGCGACATTAAAAATTAACTGCAAAAGACACCATTTACGGCATGTTTTTAGCAGAAATGTCAAATGTAGCATGTAGCCGGTAGGATGTAAACATGGTGTTGATCTCGCGAGACTTCCGCACGTGCGTCCATTGGGATATATACGAAGTCTCGCGAGATCAACGCCGTGTTTACATCCTACCGGCTACATTTGACATTTCTGCTAAAAAAAAAAAAAGGCGTCTTTTGCAGTTAATTTTTAATGTCGCGTCCGACAGACACTTGGATTACACCACACAAGCAGGATGGAGACATTTTGTGTTTGTTTTGTGTTCTTTTTTTTAACGTTTTATCCGTGGTCACCATTCACTGCCATTGTACTGGATGAGGCTGCTACCCTGTTTCTCCTAAAACTCCAGGATTGTTTCGTGAACTGAAGACCTTCACCCATCATCACATCAGCATAGTGGTGAGTACATACTGAGTGGCTTATTCTAACAAGGTGGAATATCACTTTAAATACTTATTCTGATCGGTCAATTACAGCATTCTAACGTCTGTTATTTCTGAGGAGCAGGCCATTGCTATGTACAATAGACTGCTGGTATGTATAGCAGACCGTTGCTATGGACGCAGTTCTAATCATAAGGTGCATTCAAATGGGGTCGTTTTTACTGTGTTACGAGTTCACAAGTTCCATTTGGACACAGCAATAAAATCATTTTTAAATCCATAAAATCCTTTTAAATTCATATTTTGTGTCAATTTATTGACTTTTTTAAAAATTAAATACCAAAGTAATAAGCAGGATAATGAACAATGAACAGGTCATTATTGCAAAATAAACCCCTTCAGGATGATTTAAGACTCCTGCGTCACCCTGATAGGGTTTAGTTTAACAATAATGACCTGTTTCCTGTCCATTATCCCTTACTTAGTGTGCTAGCATAACTGCAATGTTAAACCAAAACCAACCAGATCAAATATAAACAATGTAAGAAAAACACAAAACTTGGTTCAGACTTTCAGGCATGAAAAGACCTTTAGTCGTCTATAATGCAATCTGAAAACAACCAGGTTTTAGACTACTGGTCGTACAAATGTCGACATGGTTTTTAAGGGATGTTTATTGGTATTTTTGTCTATTTTCTGAAATTTTATGGACCAAATGATAAACTCAGACAATAATTAGCAGACTAATCAATATTATAAAATCATTAAGTGGAGATAAGAAAAAATACTGCCTGGACAAACTACTGTATCTCTCCCTGCATGTTTAACAGCTTCAGAAAGGCAACAATTATCAAAAGCCTCAGTCTAAATGTCACTAGGATACAGCTGAGGGGAGATGTTCAACAAACAGTTCAATAAGTACAGTTTAACAAAGGCAGAGCTGGTGGTAGAGGGAGCGGATAATCTTGTATTCCTGAAGAATGAAACGGTCCCTGAACTGACTCATTTATCATGACATCTTTAATTTACTGTCTGCTTTAATCCACCAGGCTTTACAACAGGAATCCAGCACCTGTAAGAGTGGAAACCTGGCATTGTAACTGCTACACTCTACCAACTGAACAACATTTGTGCAGGAAATCATCCAGTTTCGCTTGTCTATATTAAAGATGAGCAATCATCTAGAGTATATTACCTTGGCACAATGTACAACAGAGTACTTTTACTGTAAATGAATTCACAAGGAAGCAGAGAAGGACTGACAGACAATGGCCCTGCATAGTAAGCTTTGCCTGCTGCCTCCCATGATTAATTTCACGCAAGCACCCACCATACTGAGGAGAGCCTCGAAGAAAGCTTTTAGCAGTGCCTTCTCGTGTCTGTCATAATGTACAAGATAAAGGCTAAGTGACTAGCCTACATCATGCAAATGTAATAGAATAATCTAGTCAGTCTCTTTAAGTAGCACAGGCTCAATATATGACTGGTTATTATAGACTCATATATACATATTACTGTGAATCAAAAACAGGTCTGTCACCCACTACACTTACTGGTACTGCCTTTCATACAAGTTGTTCCCTGTGGAATATTTTTTAATGTGTTCTCTATCAATGTGATGAAGTATGATGATTTGTCGACTATTCATTTGCCAAAATAGTCTTTTTTTTCTTTTTTACCATAAACAGTTTCTTCCTTGATTTTCCAAAAATTTTTCTACATCACTTATATATTGATATTACAATTCAAAATTACATTTACTGTGATGAAAGGTTGTCCCTTTTGCCTGCTACTAAAACAACAGACTCCACACTTCATTAGAATTTGTCCAAGTTGTTCATGAACAGGACATACTGACATTTTTTGTTGGCAAAGCATCCAGAGCTCAGAAAAGTAATAAGAAAGTAAGGACATACAGGCAAAGGGCAGGGACTCTGCAAATATGAGTCTAGTACCGAGTACCGATTTGATACCTGTGCACTGAGTAAAATGTTTTGTTTTGTTTTTACAGCTGTACGCTACTAACACTGTAAGGATGTGATATGATGGCCAATACCTGATCCAGCATTTTAGGCTGTATTAGAGGCATTTCCAAAACTGGTATCAGTATAAGAACAACCCAGTTAAATGTGTTTAAAGGAGAGCGTGTATATAAAAATTAATTCAAAGTACAATTCATAACATTGGCTATATTCATTTACATCCCTCACATCCATGTGCTAACTGCACAAAATACCCAAGAATCTGGGGATGGTTTTGTCTGGATATTACAAACTATGACCCATATATGACGAAATCCATGTTGGATACTCTCTCATGGCATTGTAAACTGTCAAATCTGGAGCTTATCTTATCTCTGGATTGGGCCCACTTTGTTAGAGTTAAGATACTTTCCCCCTTTATGACTGATACTGTATTTTGAATGCCACACACATGCTTAAATGGCTAAGAGTGAAAATTAGCCACAGATTTTGGTCATATTCTAGCCAAATATTATATAATTAAATGATATTATAAAAATTAAAAAACAAAATAATAATAATATATGGCATGAGGGCATATTTGAAGCAAGTGCTGGCTGAGTATCTGACCTGGTAAAAAGCATATCAACATACCTCCAGATATGATGCAGATTCTTGTAAGAATTTAAAAGAGATAGATCCAGATTCTGGGGTATTTTGCGTATATGTCAGTATTGCGAAAAGGTCTCAACCTTGTCTGCACT
>JAJHUR010022089.1:0-17907 GCA_027495735.1 Lutjanus campechanus | reverse complement strand
ATATATATATATATATATATATATATATATATATATATATATATATACATACATATATATACATATATTTTATTTTTTTTTTCAAACACACACAGTGACAACTTGGAGATTACTCTCTGAATATGAAATAACAATAGACTACTACACCTCTGTATTAAAAAGACAAATAACTATTTAACCATTTAGAGGCCAACTGATTTTCTGGCATATAGGGCAGTCTATATGGTATTTTATCATGTTTTCTCCACTGGAAAGGCCACCTGGAAGGTACTTTGTCATGTTTTCTATACTGCTTCCCCTTTTATCATCACTCACATATGAGAGTGAAATGCTCACACTGTCATTGCCCTGGTAACATACTGTAAGTAGAGGCAATGGCACACTATATTAGAAAACTACAGTGTTTATTTGACATCTAAATAACAGGCACTGTGCTGTGCTGTGCAGCTCACCTGCAGTGTGCAGTTTTCACTCCTCTTCAGGAACTCCACAAAACGAGTCACAACACCAGGAGTTGAAATGACCTCATCTATGGGTGGGTTTGGTTCTGTACAGAGCAACAAAGCAGAACTCAACTTTCATTGAATGCAATCTGGTTCAAAGATGACAGATTTCTAAAAAGGAAGGCAGAGGTTCTGATCAACTGATGTGCAAAAGGAGAGTGAAAGTCAGTTAACCTTTGTGTGCATAAGATAGTGCACCTCAGAGTGGACATAAAGCTAACTTGTAATATAACATTGAGACAAACCATTAGTTGAGTCATTCCACTTGCTCATTCAGGTGAAACCTTGCTGTACAGTGTCCAGTTAACTGACCCCAAACCTTGTGAAAAATATCAAGATTCTTTCTTTTGTAGTGGTTATAATGATTTTAATATAGAGATCCGTTATTCGTGTTCATCACTGCGGTATTTTTGCCCAGATCATCTGCCAAACAGTCTGTTCAGCTGTGATGTAGTAAGAGTTTTGTAAGTTATAATAATGATGATAATAATAAAAATAATAGTAACTTTCTTTATATAGCACCTTTAAAAACTGAGTTTACAAAGTGCTTTGACAGACAAAGCAAAAGAGCAAGATAACCAGGAGGCAAAATAACAACAGAAGGCCAAACAGGTGCAAGACAAAATTAAGCTAAAATTGAAGTAAAACTAAGACACAAACAAAAGACACTAAAAGACAGTAAAACGATACAAAAGTGTAAAAGAGATCAGAACAGTAAAACAAGAAAAACATGTCAATAAGAATAAGTCTAAATGTAGAGGGGGAGATCACAGAGACATAACATGATGATGCCGATTCAATATAAATATAAGAGGAATGGAATAAGACAACATCATGTAATGTCAATGTAAATAAGTACAAATCAAAGAATAAAATTAAATATATTAAAAGGAGATGGTGACATCACATAAAAACAAGTCTATAAAAATGGGTTTCAAGAAGTGATTTAAAAGATGTTACTGATTCTGCAGCCTTATCTCCTCGGGCAGGTCGTTCCGTCAGATTTAAGCCTGGACTTTTAAACAACTAGGAGGGCCCTGCCCGAGGATCTAAGGCTGCATACTGGCTCATAGGGGGTTAACATATCAGCTGTGTAGCTAGGGGCCAGACCCAGGCTTTAAAAGTGATCAGTAAAATGTTCAAATCAATTCTAAAACGCACAGAGACCCACAAGAGGGAAGCCAGGCAGTCTTTTCTATTGATTGAATCTATTTCATCCTAATAAGTAAAAAGGGTGGTACAACAGATACTAAATAAAGCAGTGAGAGGTGATTACTTAAACTTCAGATCAGATAAATCATGGAAATATTTGGATTCTCTGGATGCAACACAAACCTTTGGAGAGCAATTTCCGAAATTTCTGTGTAGCAATTAGCTGCTGGTCTGGGTCTTCAGAGAAGATCATCTGAATCATATCTGGAGTTATGACCCCATCCTGCAACAGGGTCAACATTAGAGAAATATTAAAAATGATGAGTATCAAAACTGTTCTGAATGAAAGAACACAGTAGTAAAGCAACACTTACACCTGCGACAGGTACTGTGGAGCTGATGTCTGGATCCTGGATCGGACATTCCAGCATAGATTCATCAGTTGAAGGTACACACACGTTTCTCCTCTTGAACAGCTGTGGGCACACAGTTCAGGTCACATGATTAACCTGCTGCTGTTAATATTTTTAGCACCTTGGCTTAACACCAAACACACCAACATGTGAAAAAATGCACAGGGTTTTGATTGTAATTGAGAGCATTTAATGCCCTGAATTACATAAACACAGCGTCTTAACACAATTTCACAGACTTTAGACACAAATAAAAGTAGTTTCATTCAAATTTAATGTAAAAAAGATTGTAATCAAGTGGTTGAGGGTGAGATGGTGATTACCTGCTCCTCTCTCTTCTGTTTACGTAGCTGGATTCCTTCCTCCTCTCTCCTTCGACGCATCTCCTGAGGATTTAATGCTTTGTTCTTATAGCTCTTCATCCTGTAGTTGTCTTTCCCCGGACTCGCCATCGTATCTGAAAGTCAGGACAAAGGACAGGCAGTTGAGGTCCAGGTGCACTTACTCATCAAATGCAGACATCATTAAATGTTGAAGATCTATGACTATGTAACAACATTTGATTCAAGAGGGCAAAACTTTTATGTCACAAAGAGCAAACACAGACAGAACAAAGGACCAAACGGAACATAGACTACTTTGTAGGCAAGTATTAGCAATTACTGAAAATAGTCTCAACAGGGATTTAAGTGTTGGGACTTGGTGGCTTTGCAGATTATAGGGATGGCTTGATACCATCTTTTCATGTTCAATACCAATACCATAACCTTGAATACCTGCTAATACCTATACCAATCAGATAATGTCTTTTTCCCTCTCCTAAACGGAAAGTTCAATCCAGAATCAAAAACATTTTTTCCTCCGGCCTGTAGTGCCATTTATCCAACTAGATTGTTTTGGTGTGAGTTACAGAGTTTTGGAAATGTAGGCTGTGGAAAAGTCTACATTTTCTCAAATGGCAAGAAATGGCACTCAAAGCACCAAAAAATACATTTGAAAAATTCAAACCAGTGTGTCTTTCCAAAAATCATGACCTGAATACTCAAGATGATCCACAAACCTTGTTGTGAGATTCATGTAGGAACTACTTTCTTTCTACAGTAGACTCTGCTGGAACTACTTAAGAATCTACAGCAACTACTTTTCCTACTAGGAAGAAAGTAGTTCCTACATGAACCTGCTCACAACAAGGTGTGTGGATTATCTTGAGTGACTGATTTTTGAAAATAGATATTGGTTTTGGATTTAGGACCACAAGCTGTGATTTAGTCCCATTATATATGAGAGCGGGCAGACACCTATTCAGCTGATGTCTCCAAAACTCTGCAACTCACACCAAAAAATCTAGAGGGAGAAATAGCACTACAGGCCAGGGGAAAAATATGTTCTCTTGATTTTGGGGTGAACTATCTCTTTAAACCACTTTTGTGGATAAACTTTGCTTACCTAGTCATTTACAAGAACATCATGCTCAAACTAAACAAAATTTTACTCCCATGAAGAGAGAAGTAGGTTAGATAACTCACGACATGACTCGGGATTATTTAAACTCTTTCACACACAAAACTTTTATCAGTATTTACATGTTAGTTTAGGCTAATGGATCGCATTGGATTATACTTTTTTTAAAGTTCCTATATCCAATGCAATGATTTTGGCCAGTATCAGACCAATATCAATGTTGAATATTGGATTGGCTCTCCCCTAGCAGATTATTCTATTATCCTTATTAAAGCATTATTATACTTATTTGTCAGGGACCAGGTACAAGAATCTCAAACAAGAGGAGAGGCACTTTGTAACAGATTTACCAGTAAACTACTTTCAGTCTACTACTAGTACTACTACTGCAATCTTAGGTGGGCACAGACCATCACTACAAAATACAATACTAACTGCACTGTACAGTGAGTCCCACCCAGTCACATTTCTTCACACTCAACCCTACGTAGCATCGGTCCATTAAAAGCCATCTTTCCTTTATCGTGTCTGATGCAGCATGTGTGAAGTACATGTATATCATATGTGTACATCACTGAAGTAAATGAACAACAGGGCTGAGCTCAAAATGGATCCTTGCAGCCCTATTTTAGCAAATGCCAGCTGTTGAAGGGACAGTTCACCCCAAAATCAAAAATAACTGCTTTACTTAGGATTTTACATGTAGTGCTATTTATCCATCTAGATAGTTCTGATGTGAGGGTTTTGCAGATATCAGCTGTAGAGATGCCTGTCTTCTCTCCAATATAATGCAACTAGATGGCACTTGGCCTTTGGTGCTCAGAGCACCAAAAAATCATTTGGAAAACTCAATAGCACTGTCTCTTTCTAGAAATCACCTACTCATGGACAAATGGCTCCTGCTCTTCACAGTGTAGGATGTAAACGTGCATGGCTACCTCCTTGACCGAGCATTAAGGGATAGTTCACCCAAAAATGTATATTCAATATCTACTCACCCTAATGCCAATTTAAGGTCGAGTTTAATTCTTTAGTCCACATAACACTGCTGGAGTTTCACAGGAAAATAGCACTGCAGAATTTCCTGAACAATGGTGAATGGTGACCAGTTTTCAAATATAAAAAAACAACAGAATAAAAACATTAAATGCCTCCATACTGCTCGACTGGTGTAATCCAAGTCTCCTACAGACCCAACATGCCAAACTGACTTAAAAAAATCTTATTTACACCATGTTTTTAGCCTGAATCTTCACTGTGGAGCCACGTGCACATGCACACCGTCTGAACTGGGTGTGTGTATCATGTGATGGTGTGCAAATGGCATGTCGAGGCTTTAGGAGACTTGGATTATACAAGACGAGCAGTATGGAGGCATTTTATGTTTTTTTCCAGTTGTTTTTTATGTATGAAAACATTCACTTCCATTGTTTGGGAGATAGTGCAACACTGTTTTCCTGTGAAACTCCAGCAGTGTTTTGCAGACTAACAATATGAACCTGCCCCTCAATTGGCATGAGGGTGAGTAGATAATGACTGAATTTTCATTTTTGGATGAACTATCCTTTAACTCTCATCCATATACACTTCTTTCTGCGCAGGGATACAGTTGGCAGGTGTAGTTCAGAAGAAAGAAAATAGGGTTAGGGGTTAGGGTTAGTACCATCTAGTTCCATTAGACCGGAGAGAATGCAGACATCTCTATGGCCGATATCTCCAAAACTCTGCGACTCACACCAAAGATATCCAGATGCATAATAGCACTACAGGTAAAAGTGAAAATATGTAGTTTTGATTTTTGGTTGAACTGTTCCTTTAAAGACTGGCCCACCCCGAGCCTCACGGCCATTTCTATGTGACAGATACCTCTGGAAAGCTAACTGAAGATAATTAAGAAATACAGAATGCATAACTGGCTTTTGCTCAATCTCAGAATTTGGAGATGCAGAATTTTACCGCAGCTACTGTGTTATTTAAAACAAAGCACTGAGCCACGATAGTCCAGTGTTTGACTCCAGATTGATTTCTAAGGTTACTTTAAACTTGCAACTCAGGTCACTCGCCTTCTCTGATCATTTGTAGAGCTATTAAACTTGGACACAATGACAAACAGCCTGGTGGTAAACTAATCTATTGAGGAGACATCTCCGGTGGACGCTGTTGGCAGCCGTGCAGGAGGAGGTCAAACTATCGTTAGCTGAACTAGCTGCACTGCTGACAGTCAGGACACATCAGACCCCGTTATACCGGCCTAGTGTATGCGTACACTTGTCAATACATGTTGCTACTATGACACGGCCTCGACTGAACCTCTTCCAATGAAGATTAATGCACACAGAGCTGTTCCTGTCCAGTTACTACAGCAGGTTAGCTTAGCTGTTAGCTCCGGAGCTAATGCTGCGGTGTGTCATTTATCTCTGCTGTATGTTGCTGCAATGACAACAGTCCCAGTCCCACCATACTTACTCTGAGCTACAGAACATATCAGGGGAACACTGTTACCTGATAACGCGTTCAGTTCTGTAGTAGCTTCAACCTTTGCTGCTCTCCCTCTTTTTCGAGCAAAATGGCGTCCTATTGAAACTTTCCCAGGAAACCCCTCGCGTCAACAACGGCACGTCACTTCCGTCAGCTGTCGGCCGGTTTCTGAGCGCGGAGCGTCAATCAACCAGAGTTAAACCGGAAACTGTTGAAATTTTCATTGATACTGTACAATAGATTCCCCTTTTATGTTTTCTCATTTGCACTGCATTTATTTTGAAAGTGCAAGCCGGAAGTTTCACAGTTGAGTTGACGCCATAAGCGCGAATTTATAGAAAACAAAGCGGTTTCGAAGTCAAAGAAAGGAAAGCAAAACAGAAGTCAACACTGTGTCCTCCATTTGAACGGTCGGTGCGTGAACCGTGAGTAGATTTGACACTTGGAGGCCGAATGATAACAGTTCTGAGCGGCTCGGTAAATGGTGCATGTGACTGTTTGCGCACATCCTCATGAGATGAATGGTTGTGGCTGTTTCAGGGTGCTCTTATGTCACCTCATATGTCAGGATCCATTGAACAATCTGCCTATAACCTATCATCTTGATCGTGACATTGTTATATTCCATGTAAATATCAATAACCTCTCACCTTTCTTTCTTTTATTTTTTTTTACTGCACGTGTTTGAAAAAGACCATATTGTGTAGACAGTGCACGTGGAGATTCCATTCGGCAGAAAACACGAACCTGAACTTTACATAGAACAGATTCATCTGTTTTAATTCAACGTTAGATTTTATTCATTTATTCATTTTTAATCATTTATTCGTTGTATAATATTTATTTTATTTCACTTCACCTTCATGTTCCTTCCATCCATAGTTTGGTTCACACATACACCGTGCAGGTCCACAGACCAACCAGCAGGATTCACTACTGACAAGGACAAGAGTCCTCAGCAGGCTCTGTTCTTCACACTTCAAGCTTTCCTAACAAAACAACAGTACAGTAACTTCACAAGATCCACTACATAATCAACCTAATGATTTAAAGCAGGTCATGTGTAGCAAACTGTAATAAGGCTGAAGTAATCATTTGGTGTCAACTTTCACCTGACATGTTTTCATACTCAGTGCTTCTGACACAGTTCTATTCAGTGTTGCCGGATTGGAATGATGTTTTCCAGCCATATAATTGATCAAATTTGCCCAAATTGATGAAAAATCATCCAAATATTATCTATAATAAACAATACAAATGAATGCATAAAAAATAGCATTGTGGTTCAAAGCAATTTTTGAATATGACATAATATTGAAAGAACAATTAAAGTGTTCAGAAGTAGACCAGAATGCAGATAGGAGGTTACATTGTACAATGCAACTGCAAAATATTTGCCTCCTCTGCCTTAAAAATAAAGGGAAGGCTCCAAGAACAAAAATAAGAGCTTTGGGCCTCATTCACCAACCGTTCATGAGAAGAGATTTCTTCTTAAAACTCACTTATGCAGTTTTCACAAAGATTCTGACATTCACCAGTGTTTATTATGTCAGATTTGTTCTTGGGTAAGAACAGAATGTAAGAGCACACTTACTCATATTTTAGTGCAGACACATTTCTGCAAAATATTTGTAATTGCATGTTCTTCAATTCCACAGTTGTATTATAGATTTAAAGTACAATATAATTTTCAATAATTCTTTTCAATATTTCACAAAGCATGAAATAAATAATTAATTTGACTTTACTGTGTTATTTTTTATAGCTTGCAAATTATTTCAAGAAAGAAACATCACAAATCAAACAGGTTTCAGTCCACATGTAGAGGTCTTGGCCACTGTTGAGGCTGTCTGTATAAGCATCTGGGGTTGTCTAGGACAGATCTGAGATCAGATGTGGGGCAATTAAACAGGACCTGGCTGCATGCTTGGAGGAACTGGTTGCAAGGTGCCATGTTCGTCCTCAGAGGCTGGTGTTCTGTGGGAGTTCTGTAAATAAATGACAGAAATAGAACCACTGTAGTGACCTTTTAAATTCTGCATTGATTGCTCTATACACCAGAGGCAAATGTTTAAATTTTGAATACAAACTAAGCAGTTGAGTAACACTTTTTAAACACATGGACATTTTGAAGAAGAGAACATGTATTTACTAAAATCAGCATGTTTCATGGTTTTACAGCTCCAGCTTTTAGATAAAATGTGCCATCAAATTGTATTAATTCTGAAAAAAAACATGTTACTCTCTGATTCTGAGATGATACAGGAGATATAACTGCTGACACCACCCCACCGTCTTTCTCAACTTATGTGTGTGTGATCCCCACATGGCCCTGCAGTCTCATGCCCTTATTTGGGCATTAGTGGGGCGTTTCTCTACGGTAATTAGGAACAGCTGGCACTTATGAAGACAATGAGATTCATCACTTTAAAGTGATATTCCATTTTGCCAGAATAAGCCATTTTGTATGTACTCACCACTATGCTGATGTGATGATAAGTGAAGATCTTCAGTTCACCAAACAATCCTGGAGTTTTAGGAGAAACAGGGTAGCAGCCTCATCCAGTACAATGGCAGTGAATGGTGACCACGGATAAAATGTTAAAAATAGCACACAAAACAAACAAAATGTCTCCATCCTGCTTGTATGGTGTAATCCAAGTGTCTGCAAGCCGCGACATTAAAAATCAACTGCAAAAAACGACATTTACGCCATGTTTTTAGCAGAGATATCAGCTGTTGCACGTAGCCGGTAAGATGTAAACATGGTGTCTTGCAGACACTTGGATTACACCACACAAGCAGGATGGAGACATTTTGTGTTTGTTTTGTGTTCTATATTTAACGTTTTATCCGTGGTCACCATTCACTGCCATTGTACTGGATGAGGCTGCTACCCTGTTTCTCCTAAAACTCCAGGATTGTTTGGTGAACTGAAGATCTTCACTTATCATCACATCAGCATAGTGGTGAGTACATACAAAATGGCTTATTCTGGCAAAATGGAATATCACTTTAAGAACAGAGATACCAACAATTCTGCAGTTTGAGAACGCTTTCATGAGTCTGAGTTAGACTTTTCTTAGGACCTTTATTAAGAACAAACTTAAGAAAAAAGATATTGACGAATGAGGACCTTCGAGTATGCTAAATTAAAGTGTACCCCCCCACCCCCACCCCACAGTATCACGCATGAAGAGGATGAAACATAAGTACATGCAATGCCATGCGATCAAAAAGCCATCTCCTCTCTCCTCTCAACAGAATGAATAAAAAGTATTTCATTTCAAAGTTGTGCTGACTGACAGAATGTGTTCACATAACTAAAGTTATACAATTTAGGAATATATTTTTAAATTACTGAAATGCTTAAAGGGATAGTTCACCCAAAAATGAAAATTCATTCATTATCTACTCACCCTCATGCCAAGTGAAGGACTTTTTTTTTTTTTAAACCGAACAATGCAGCCAAGAACAGCCCAGTTGGGTAGAAAAACGCCCAATCTGGCAACACTGGTTCTGTGGATGTGTAATAATAAGAAGCCATTATATTAGAAAGTGAAAGTGAGATGTCCTGTCCCTGCAGGCTGCAGCCATGCTAACCTGTGAGATCTGTGGTGAGGAGATCATGTTGGAGGAGGACATGAAGACACATCTCCTTCTCAGTCACCTGGAGAACGACATGCACTGTCCTCTCTGCTCGCTGTCTGGAGTGTCCTACGATGAACTCTGCTTCCACATCAGCTCTGCACATCCAGAGAAAGAGCCCAGAGAGCTGACTCACTCCACGTCCGCTGCAGGCAGCTCTGATGGAAGTGACACTGGTGTAACTGAGAGTGAGAAGCCCCAAACAGCCCCAAAGTTAACATTACCTCAGTCCTGCTTGGCTGGGGACAGCTGTGGTACAGCTGCTGAAGCAACACCCACCACAGACTCAGTGCCATCTACAGCAGAGCACCGGGGAGCATCGCTCTGGGAGACGGAACCCATGACTTCAACACAGACCGCACAGAGTGCTAAATCAAGTCTGGAGTCTGTCTGGCACTGTGATGAAGACACTGATGGAATGAAATCTGAGGATAACAAAGCCAAACAGAAGCGTCTCTCTTCACCAAGAAAAGGTGATTGACTGTTCCAAACTTTATTTCCAGCTGTGAAATCTGCATTGACTTGAACTGTCATGTGTATTACAGATAAACTGTTCTCCTGCCCCATGTGTGCACTGGTGTGCAGCAGCGCTTTCATCCTGCAGGAGCATGTTGAGTTGCATCTGCAGGAAGAGCTCTCAGCTGAAGGTAACATTTCTGCCTCTCAGATTTGCATCTTTGCCACCATGTACAGAACACTCTGTTCAGTAACTCGTCTATTGTTCTCAGGACACAGTTAATCTGCAGGACCTATTCAAATTTCTGAGCTGGCACAAACAAACAAGTTCCACAAATACCAGCCCAGTCAGCTGAGATTAGAGGAGATAAAAGAACTCATTCTTTCTTTAACCACATATATGCACATACTGTATCTTCATTCATGGCTGATGTTTTTGTTTAGGGCCAGCCCTGGAGGTGTGTCCACCGGCCATGACATCACCATCAGCCAGCAGTCACTCAGGTGTGTCTCCAGCTCTCCTCTGACACAATGTCAGTATTTTTGTTGTGGCAGCTGGGTAGAGTTTAGAACAACAGTCTCTGTAGCCAACCACAGTTTATCTTCATTTGGATAAGAAAACATAACATGAATCTGCAGAAACCTGTTATCATCTCGCTGATGATGGTTTTCTGCACCACTGACACATTTTAGCCAAGCTAGCGGTGTGGCTTGAGGGGTGGCACGTCTGTCTGTCTGTCTGTCTGTCTGTCTGTCTGTCTGTCTGTCTGTCTGTCTGCTGGTCTAGACTGAAATATCTAAACAACTATTTGATGGATTTTCATGAAATTTTGCACAGATATTCATGTTCCCCAGAGGATGAATCCTACTGACTTTTCATTTCTTCCTGAGGTTAGATGAAAACCTTGAGGTTCATTTGCTGCAATGTCAACAACTATTTGATGGATTGCCATGAAAGTTGTTTTGAACATTCATGTTCCCCTCAGGCTGAATCATTGACATGAATAAAGATGGGTACAAAAATGAAGCCAAGACATCCCACATACAAGCGCTGACATCTTGCTCTGGTGACGTCATTTGGAGTCAGAGTCTGTGTAGTAGTGATCAGGGTTGGAGCCATGGTATCACGGTCCCCACCCACACAGCCGCCTGACTCAATTGCGAGCAGCACACAGCTGTCAATCATGACGTGAGATCTAAAACTAACCTGACCAGAAAAATGAACACTTGAACAAATATCAGCATGATAAAAAAATACACCTAAAATGACAGAAACCATCTGAGAAAAAAATATTTTGTGTGTATTATCATTTTTTAGTCTTTTAGTTGCCTTTCTGCTGTCATGGAAGGGGGCATTTATGATCTATGCTGCTGCCAACCACCAGAGGGCCATCCAGATCTTGTGGCTTCACTTTTGGGGGGCTTTCGTGTTGTCCATCTGAATTGTAATAACTGGAGTGATCCTCACTAGGTCAAAATGAGAATAGATAAAATGATAATTTGTCCATTACTTTATGACTAAAGTTTTGCTAAAATAATTGAGATGGTAACAAATTTAAATGTTATACTTGCTAAACCTCAACATGTTAGCACTGTCATTGTGAGCATATTAGTATGCTGACATTAGCATTTAGCTCAAAGCACTGATGTGCCCATGTGCTGTGGTGGCGTGTCCCTACAGTATGAGTGAGAATGAATGCAAAGCAACTTCAGAAGTTAACAATTTTCTATACATTTTCCTACACTTTCTTTTAATGTAACATTACTTTAGACAACAATGTCTTGGAGGTCAGGAAGAATTTATGCAGTTCGGCTGCTCCAACAGTCTCGTCATATTTCAACTTTGGACTAAAATGGGATGGAAAATACACAAACCTTTACATCATGAAGAGTGCTGCTGAAGTTTAATTTTTACACAGTTTCATGGAGGAGCTGTTAATGGAATTAAATACTGTAGGTTAACATAATTAAATTTTAAATCCTGCATAAGATAAATTTGCATTGACTAGACTTATATGGAGTTTCATGTCTGTTTTGTAGGAGAGAAGAGATTTGAGTGCCCTATGTGCTCTGTTGTCTGCAGTGACAGCTTCACTCTGCAGGAACATGTGGAACTGCATTTAGACCATGGAGCAGCTGGGAACTCTGCAGGTATTCATACTTCCCTGCTACACCATTCACTCAGTGCCCTTTATTGCACTTTGTCCTTCTGTCCTCTGTATCAGTGTGATGTAGTGTGCAGCTTCTGGTTTACATCTGCAGGGAGCCCCAGCTCAGACCTGAAGCTGGCCAGACAGCTTCAGCAGGAGGAGGAGCAGAGGAGGAGGCTGGAGGAGGCCCAGCAGGAGAAAGTAGAGTTCAAGAAACTGCAGGTCTGGATTCTACACTGCACAACGCCTCCTGTGCAGGTCACAAGTGTTTATGTAGCGACACATTTTTGTTAGATTTTAAGTAAGTAATAATAGAACAGTGCTTCTTTTTGTGGAACACAGGCTACTTCTTTTTTAGAACAGTGCTTCTTTTTCTAGAACACAGACTGCTTCTTTACTAGAACACTGCTTCTTTCCTAGAACACAGGCTACTTCTTTTTCTGGAACATTGCTTTTTTTCCTAGAACACAGGCTACTTCTATTTTTTTAGAACACTGCTTCTCTTTCTAGAACACAGGCTGCTGCTTTTTCTATAACACTGCTTTTTTCCTAGAACACAGGCTACTTCTTTTTCTAGAACGCAGGCTGCTTTTTTTTCTAGAACACTGCTTCTTTTTCTAGAATGCAGGCTGCTGCTTTTTCTAGAACGCAGGCTGCTTCTTTTTTTTTTAGAACACTGCTTCTCTTTCTAGAACACAGGCTGCTTCTTTTTCTAGAACACTGCTTCTTTCCTAGAACGCAGGGTGCTTCTTTTTCTAGAACGCAGGCTGCTTTTTTTTCTAGAACACTGCTTCTTTTTCTAGAACGCAGGCTGCTTCTTTTTCTAGAACAGTGCTTCTCTTTCTAGAACACAGACTGCTTCTATTTTAGAACAGTGCTTCTTTTCTAGAACGCAGGCTGCTTCTTTTTCTAGAACACAGAATGCTTCTTTTTTTTAGAACAGTGCTTCTTTTTCTAGAACACAGACTGCTTCTTTTACTAGAACACTGCTGCTTTTCTAGAACACTGGCTGCTTCTTTTCTGGCACACTGTCTCCTCCCTTGGACTTTTTGTCCTCTCATAGTGGTCTCTCACCGATATCCACCCTACACCTCTCACTAGGCTTGGGAGGTATGAAGGTATTACGATACACCAGGGTATTTAGAATTTCAACGGTATGATCTTTTTCTGGAACACAGACTGCTTCTTTTACTAGAACACTGCTGCTTTTTCTAGAACACAGGCTGTTTCTTTTTCTAGAACACTGCTTCTTTTCTAGAACACAGGCTACTTCTTTTTCTGGAACATTGCTTTTTTTCCTAGAACACAGGCTACTTCTTTTTTTTAGAACACTGCTTCTCTTTCTAGAACACAGGCTGCTGCTTTTTCTAGAACACTGCTTTTTTCCTAGAACACAGGCTACTTCTTTTTCTAGAACACTGCTTCTCTTTCTAGAACACAGGCTGCTTCTTTTTCTAGAACACTGCTTCTTTCCTAGAACGCAGGCTGCTTCTTTTTCTAGAACACTGCTTCTTTTTCTAGAACGCAGGCTGCTTTTTTTTCTAGAACACTGCTTCTTTTTCTAGAACGCAGGCTGCTTCTTTTTCTAGAACAGTGCTTCTCTTTCTAGAACACAGACTGCTTCTATTTTAGAACAGTGCTTCTTTTCTAGAACGCAGGCTGCTTCTTTTTCTAGAACACAGAATGCTTCTTTTTTTTAGAACAGTGCTTCTTTTTCTGGAACACAGACTGCTTCTTTTACTAGAACACTGCTTCTTTTCTAGAACGCAGGCTGCTTCTTTACTAGAACAGCGCTTCTTTTTCTATAACGCAGTCTGCTTCTTTTTCTAGAACAGTGCTGCTTTTTCTAGAACACAGGCTGTTTCTTTTTCTAGAACATTGCTGCTTTTTCTAGAACGCAGGCTGCTTCTTTTTCGAGAACACAGTCTGCTTTTTTTTCTAGAACTGTGCTTCTTTTCTAGAACGCAGGCTGCTTCTTTTTCTAGAACGCTGCTTCTTTTTCTAGAATACAGACTGCTTCTTTTTTAGAACAGTGCTTCTTTTTCTAGAACACAGAATGCTTCTTTTTTTTAGAACAGTGCTTCTTTTTCTAGAATACAGACTGCTTCTTTTACTAGAACACTGCTGCTTTTTCTAGAACACAGGCTGCTTCTTTACTAGAACAGTGCTTCTTTTTCTAGAACACAGGCTGCTTCTTTACTAGAACACTGCTTCTTTTTCTAGAACAGTGCTGCTTTTTCTAGAACACAGGCTGTTTCTTTTTCTAGAACACTGCTTCTTTTCTAGAACACTGGCTGCTTCTTTTCTGGCACACTGTCTCCTCCCTTGGACCTTTTGTCCTCTCATAGTGGTCTCTCACCGATATCCACCCTACACCTCTCACTAGGCTTGGGAGGTATGAAGGTATTACGATACACCAGGGTATTTAGAATTTCGAAGGTATGATTTTCAATACCGTCATTGTGAATAAAGTTACGTAGTGTAGAAGTTACAATTGTTTTTATGGATGGAAAATAAAAATATATATATTGTCTGGTCAATCCTGCTCCATATCTAATCAGTTAATAATGAATTGTGGAAATGTGAAAACATTACCACATATAACTTCATCTTGAGACGACTTCTTCCACCTACAAAAGCAGTTTATTAACCACATGATTTCATTCAATTGCTAGTCAGCCACCACCAACTACACACAGTCTCTGTTTAGCCGACTTAAGTGTCACTGTAAGCCACACCAAAGTCAAATTATTATGTTATAATGACTTCTATCACCAACCGCTCAGTTTTTATGTTGTTGTTGGGTTGTTGTTTTTACACAAACACTGTCATATACTACATACCCCGGCAAGATGTTAGGAGAGTATGAAAGTATGACAAAATACATACAGGACACATGGTTGAGTGAAGCCATATAGACCAGTGGAGCTGAGGTATTCATTTCAAATTATGTATTCATTTCAAATATGTGCTTATTGAGCCATACATTCTCATTTTTCCACCATCTGTGTGTGTCCTGTCTGAAACTTGTGGTTGATCTGTGTGCGTGTGATGCAGTAGCACATCTTCAGGTATGATCCTGATCTGTGTGACATGTTGTGTGTGCAGAGGCAGTTTGGTCTGGACAGCAGAGGGGGCTACAGCAGACAAATGGAGAGGACCATGGAGAGAGCAGTGGCCAGGGGCCAGATGGCCCCTGCAGAGTTTCATTGTAAGAGGGCTGAGATGATGGAATCTCTGGCCTCAGGGCTTGATGATGGCAGAACCAGAACTCAAGGTACGTTTGTACATGTCCAGCAATCACAACTCACACAAATGAGCATGATCAACACTATAAGACTTCTCTGACCTCATTTGACTTGTATTTGTTGAACATCTTAGGAGGAGCACGTCAAAGTGTAAAACATGTCGTTTCCTGTTGACTATCACAAAATACCGTCATGTAGATGTGTTCAGGGTGGGACTCTTATCAAACATGGGAAGTTTGGTGCAGATCAGACCATTTACACCAAAATAGCTGGTGCTATGGCTGCTGTTTAGAGGGTGTGTCCAAGCCATTTTACCACACCCACCACCAAAAGCTATATCAGAAGGAAAAAAAATTCACCATGGCTAATGTGTGTGCCAAGTTTCATGTGCCATCAAGCATGTTTAGCCCCTCAAAAGTGTGCCTGTAGAGGATGAAAAAGAAGAAGAATCTGAGCAAATCCTATAGGGTCCTCGCAACATTTGGTGCTTGGGCCCTAAAAACGTATGTGAAGTCAGAGAAGATGATTCTCTACTCTCAGGAGTATTTACATGAATAATTCTAATCTGTGTCACCCTGACTATGGTGTTGCACAGCCGCTGCCCACTGCTACCAATACTTAGGATGGGTTGTCTGCAGATTCTCACTGTACGTTCCACTGTATGTTTGTATCTGTGTGTTTGTATCAATAAAGGTGACCTTTACCTTTAAACCATGACGGCAATTCAATCAAGTATGGAGGTCACAATTAGAATGTGTAGTTGTGGTGCCTGAAAGTATTTTGAACATTACCTAACAGTGACTCGTGGCATCTCTTGTCTTTCTCGAGTACTCAGACTACCCATCGTTCCCTGAAACACGAGGAGAGATCACACATTCATCAACTTCCTTTTTCAGTCCGTTCTTTATCCTGAACCAGTTCATCAACATTCCTTCAACTTTCACAAACTGTTCTTTCATTTCATCTCTGTCATTGTGTGGCTGTGGGGATAGGCTGCTGAAATACATACCGTGTGTGTTAGTGTGTGTGTGTTAGTGTGTGTGTGTGTGTGTGTGTGTGTGTGTGTGTGTTTTAATTCACTGAATCACGTGTGCTTTATTCACCTACTTAGGCAAACTACTGTCAACTCTGCAGTTTAGATGATGTAACAGCTGAATGAGTGAGGAATGCAGAGGATGCAGAATGTAGGCCAGGTTGTGCACATGTTGTATGGTGGTAACAGACATGTGGAGGGAGGAGAGATGACTAAGTGTGTATATTTGTGTAATTAGTCATCCTGTCATATCACCAGCTTAAAATCACACATGCTTTCAGCCTTTTATCTGACACTGATACAGAGGTTTTTGTAGTCCTGTGCTTCTGTTTGACTCACACACATTCAGGGCTGCAACTACTGATTATTTTCATTGTTGATTATTATCTTGATTAATCGATTGTCAGAAAATGGTAAAAAAAAAAGAAAAAAGTTGATCAGTGTTTCCCAAAGCCAAGGTGGAGTTCTCAACTGTCTTCTTTTGTCCACAACCCAAAGATTAAATAGAATAGAATAGAATAGAATAGAAATACTTTATTAATCCCCAAGGGGAAATTCATTTGTCTGTAGTAGTCTCATCTATTAGTATAAGAATTATAGCGTCTGATGGCAGTTGGTATGAAAGATCTTCTGTATCTCTCTGTCCTACAACGAAGAGAGAGGAGCCTTCCACCACCATTATTTCTTTGATCCATCAAGGTGTTATGCAGTGGATGATCAATGTTGTTTAGGATGGCCTGCACCGTCCTCAATGTGTTTCTCTCCACAACTTCCTCCAGAGAGTCCATCCTTACTCCGATCACAGAGCCAGCCTTTTTCACAAGCTTATCCAGCCTCCTTGCTTGCTTTTTTCCCAAACTTCCTCCCCAGCAGACTGCAGCATAAAATAAAACACTTGCCACAATAGACTGATAAAACATCTGCAGCATCTTACTGCAGATGTTTAGAGATCTGAGCTTCCTTAGGAAAAAGAGGCGGCTCTGCCCCTTTTTGTAGAGTGCATCTGTGTTAAGGGACCAGTCCAGCTTGTTGTCCAGGTGTACACCAAGATATTTATAGTATGTTACCACCTCGATGTCCATTCCACAAGTGTTCACAGGCTGAAGAGGGGGCTTGGATCTACGGAAATCAATGACCATTTCCTTTGTTTTTGAGGTGTTTAGTATGAGGCAGTTTTTATGACTCCAGTCACTGAAGGATTTTATCAAATCCCTATATTCAGATTCCTGTCCATTCCTTATACAAGCTACAATAGCAGTGTCATCTGAGTATTTCTGGATGTGGCAGGACTCAGAGTTATATTTAAAGTCTGCTGTATACAATGTGAACCGGAATGGAGCCAGGACAGTCCCTTGTTATTTATAT
>JAJHUR010022063.1:329-41245 GCA_027495735.1 Lutjanus campechanus | reverse complement strand
GTGTGTGTGTGCGCGCCCTGAAATATATTAATCATGGCATTAAGCCTTGTTTTAAATGAGCAGACATCAATACTGCTTGAGCTAAATGGTTCTTAAGAACCAGACACCTTGAAGGCAGCTCTAAATATGAACTGACTTTCAACTGTCATTTTCTGTCAGTTATACATTAAAAAGGGATGACAACATGGGGGGGAAGACAAGAAGCTGTCTGCTTACCTCAGAGAACTTGTCAGCCACCATGTAGCGGACCCTCCAGGATTTGTCTTCTGCGGCCTGGCGCAGAGTTGGCATTACCAGGGTCTCCAGGTCCTCCTGAGGCAGCAGAGTGGCAATGCTGACACAAGCCTCAACTGCAAGCAGCCGCACTGAGTCCTGATGGAGAGAGGTAATGGGATTAGTTTGACCATACCCACGTTTAACAGCCAAATAAACTTACAGGAGAGCACAGAACACAGAGTGCAACAGCAGTTTAGATTGAGAAGAAGGAAGACGAGCGTTCATACCTGCTCATCAGAGGCCAGAGCAGTGAAGAGGGAAATTATGTCACTTTTTACATAATCCAGCTCCAGGACTTTGGCAAACTCCCCCAGTTTAGATGCTGCTGCACGACGTACCATAGGAGTGTCATCTGAGCACAAGGTGCGAAAATGCCTAGAAATAACGATGAAAATGCTATCCGTGAGACAAAACTGACTGGGAAACCAAACTTGTTTAGAAGCCTAACACAACCACGTCAGGTCTACATGAATTGACATATTTCATGCCATACTGTACATGAATGGTATACATAAGTGCAAATAAGGATTGTGAAGTGTTTCCTTTTGTTAAGAAGCTACTTACTGGCGGATCTCAGCCTTAACAGTGCTGGAGACACGGGGATAACAGACGCTGAACAGTCCGCAGGCAGATGTGCGAGAAGTGAACCAGTCACCACTGGCCAGACGCTTCACCAAAGGCTCAAAATGGACCTCCAGGTCAACTGGAGAGTGCTCCTGAGAGATCTTCCGCAGGGACTCCACGGCTTTATCTCTGACTACTGTCTCCTCCACTGTAGCAAGGCTCTCCAGAGGAGGCTGTGTATCAAGAAGGAAAAGGTTAGATAGGGGTATTATCAACAATTCGTGTATACAGTAAGACATTATGAGGTTTTTTTTTTTAAACTTCAAATGCATGCAAAGGTACAAAACAATAGCAAATATTTTGCACACTTAATTGACAATGTTCCAATATCGGGCTGAGATGACATTAAGGTTGGCATTGGTCTATGTCAGGGAAAAACTTAAGACCACAAGGTCCATATAAAATCCAAATAGTCAAGGGTTTTCACTGTTCGTTTCCTCAGGAAATAAGTAATTTCAGAAATTCCCATATCTTGAAAACAATGCAGGCTTTTGGTTATTTTCTAATCACTCAGCAAATCCCCTAAAGAAACCAAGAAGAAATTAACCATAAAAACAAGTACTGTCTGTGTGGTCACAGCCTGCCTCACAGCATAAGCCTCTGTGCTGTTGAACTCGATTATCAGCCAATAACTATGAAAAACTGTTTCTATATTCTTGAATCATGTGGCAATTATTTTTTATAATGACATGGCAGTATTCTGTATTGACAACATGGACTTCTGATTGTCTAATTGTTGTCTGTCTCAACTCAAAAGTAGGGGGAAATTTGTCTATTAATCAGCTTATATTTATAATAAAGATAAATTCTATGAATTTTGTTCAGCCGATAACAATAACCAATAATTTCACATTTCTGTATTTTAAAGGCAATTTCAAATAACCTGCAGTTTGGGCACACATTTGGGTAAGAAGGACAAATTGAGCAAAAATGGACGATTTAATATTTCACAGCTGACCAAACAAAATCTAAGTGACATCACTATTACACCAAAAAACACTGCTGACTCTTCAAATGTTTGTAATTTTTTTTAAAAGTTCAATTTAAATGCTTGGACAATCCATCAAATCAGATATTATAGCTGATATTTATCAGCTTCACTTTCATTATTGGAAAAACAAATAAAAACATGTGTTTCTCATTATTGGTCTCAATATTTAACATGTATCCCCAATTTAAATCAACTCTCCAGTGACTTACCAAGAGACAGTGGACATACTCTGGCCCTCCCACCAACATAGTGAAATTGCCAAGCTGCTCAGCCAAGGCCAAGAGCACCTCATCTTCATCGTAGATGGTGTCTAAAGGATGACAGAAAGACTTGTGTAAACCTTGTAAACACATAAGATCAGGTAGGAAAATGTAACCTTAGGACTCAGTTATTACACCACTATGGAATGGTTTTAGTACAACAGATCCAGCATTTATCCACGTGACAAATTTTTGACAGTAAAACTGAGGTCGTGGCTGCTGTGTCAAACATCAGGTGACATGACTGACTTTACTACCTGTGAGGAAAGGAAGGAGTTCAGTGCGAGTCCTCTCAACCCCAAGGGCCAGAGCAATAGTGGACAGCTTCTTGATGCTGTTCAGCCGCAACTGTACACAAAATGGACATGTCAGTGGGAAGTTCACTGTAAAGTGCAAGCAGATTTAATAACCAGTGTAAATGAGTCACGATAAGCCTCGCCATAATATTACCCAGCTAAGTACTTCTGTTACCATCTCGTCTACACTCCGCGTCTCCGCAATAAGTAGGCAGCTAAATTTAACAACCATGTCAAACTGCGATTGACTAACACTGAGATAGCAACATCGAAATTCTAGCATTACATTCATTAACAAGTACTAAATAGGCTAACAACAGTGAGCTCTGCCCACTGCGGCCTTGAACGTCCTGCTGTTGTGATTGCTAACTTTAACGTTAGTCAATTAGCTAGCATACTGCTGGCCACTACCGATGCGATGTTAGCTAGCGCTAGCAGCTAAACCAATGACCTGGTTAGCTTGTCTTACCCAATTCATTTTGTTACCTTTACATTTCCGTTGATATACCAACTGAAAATTACGTTATCCGTTATTCCAGATTAACAATGAACGCCGTAAATCATGACAGCAAACCAGCTAGCGTTAGATTGGCAAGGGAGGGTGCGCCCGGCAGAAAATTCCTGATAGGCCTTGACCGGGAACGTTAACTAGCATGATGCTAGTTAGCTAGCTGTAATCAGGTGCCCGACCGAGAAAAATACGTTAAATTGCTTCATTTTACCTAACAATTAAGGCGACGATTAAAGTCGAAGCTAGTGTTACTACCTGAACATCCTCATTTCGCAGTTCGTCAATAAGAACGGCGATAGGGTAGAGAGAGTCGTCTCCATCAGCTCCTGCCATTTTGGATACTGTTGCAATTACCGAATGGCGCTGTTGTGCTGCACTACGGGGTTTCTGCTAGAGAGCTGCGGCTGCAGGGCCCTCCCACCTCCGCTACTGCGCTGCTGCTGCCTTCAAGAAGCACCGAGAAAACCGCCAAGCAACAACTCGTATTTAAATAAAACAGAACAGAATACTTTATGAATAACAAAATTACTTCAACAAACAAAACCTCCGAACTGGATAATAAATAAAATAACGCTGTGGTTATGTAAAGGCAGCAAATTCTCTATTAAGAGCCAAAGTCCTGAATTAAAATTAAAGTTTGTTCGTATTTAACCATCAAAATATATACACCAAAAGTTAGCCCAGACTGTAAAGAACGACCTTACAGAGTCAGCATGAACAAATGTATTTGTATTCAACAACTAAACCTAAAGTCAGATGACAGATTGTTATTGTTGTTGTTGTTGTTGTTGTTCTTCTTCTTCCCATAATAATAATAATAATAATAAATAATAATAATAATAATATGATTGATATTATTATTATTATTACTGAATCTTTGGGGCTGATGCTGATACCGATATCAGGAAGGGGGAAAATCTTACAGTAAAAACAGTAAACTTTTTGCATATATATGTGTATATATGTATTTATACTATATACTATATATATATATATATACATATATATATATATATATATATATATATATATACATGTATATATATACACACATATATATAGTATGTGTGTGTGTGTGTGTGTGTGTGTGTGTGTGTTCAATTTTGAAAGGTATACTGAGGAAATGCTTCGATTTTGAAAAACAATGAACCGGATATTTTACAAGTATTCCCTTCCGGCTTGTGAGTCGTAGCCGGTCAAGATGGCGTCTCAGCAGCAGCAGCCTGGAGGGCCGATGCCTCAGCCTGGATTACAACAGCCCACAGCATTACCACAACAGCAGCAACAACTGAGCCAACAGCAAGACTTTGATCCAGTTCACAGATTCAAGATGCTGATTCCACAGCTGAAGGAGAGTCTGCAGGTAACTGAGCTAAAAACTGACAGCGAAAATACCCACAACATCTGCTCACAGTAGCTTAAGTTGGTGTGATGAGTTCACAGCCGAAATACTGTAGTTTCACAAATAAATTAGATGTATGCACCAATGTGCTTTAATCATCTTGCTTTATTTTTAATTTTTAGAATGTAATGAAGATTGCATCCCTGAATTTGGCCCATAACACGTCCATTGACAACGGCATGTAAGTTGTGGGGAATGTTTCAACAAAGGTCCTGAATAAAGATGTTACTGACAGCCAGGAATGAGATTTTTTTCCCTTCTTTTTAACGTTAATCTGTCCGTTGTTTCTTCCTGTTTAGCAAAAGCAGTGACGCGTCAGTTCAGCGCTTTGACAAAAGCCTAGAGGAGTTTTATGCCCTTTGTGATCAGCTGGAGCTTTGTTTGGTAAGATTTAAACACAACACACACACATAACCAAATAAATGTTGTGGAACCAGGTCTGATAAGTGTCTTTTTATTTTATATGGCGCTGCAACTAACAGCTATTTACGTTATCGGTTAATCTGTCAGTTATTTTCTCGATAAATCGATTAGTTGTTTGGTCTGTTAAATGTCAGAAAGTGGTGAAATATGTCAATCACTGTTGCCTAAAGTCCAAGGTGATGTCCTCAAATGTCTTGTTTGTCCACAGCCCAAAGAGGACTAAAGAAACCAGAAAATATTAACAATTGTGGAGCTAAAATTTGACATTTTGTCTGAAAAAAATAAATAAAAAAGAGCCAAAGCAATTACTCAATTATCAAAACAGCTGATGTTTAATTTAGTCGATTAATAATCAATTAATTGATACCAAATACTCAAGTCCATGATATATTTATTGTGATATTACCAAAACAAAAAATGATAACTTGAAAAAAATGTCCTTTTTATTAAATAATAAATCTGATGTGTACAGCATGTTTGTTCATATAACATTTGTTTTTCCTTTCAACTTAGTGCTTCCACTTTCCTAATAAAATAAAATAAGAGTTGCCAGCCTGGATGTAAGGATGTGCAAAAGATCAGCTTGGATTGTCTTTGGCAATGAGTATTTGAATAATGTATGTACAACTGCAAAACCAAAGCAATGCAACAGTCATTAGCAGTCCTTTTACAAAATAAAATGAGAATGATAAAATATAACTAACCATTAGATACTGTCACAATCCAGTGCTGCATCGAGACACTTTTTCAATGTGATATCCGACATGTTGTTGGAAGTAAATAAAGTTCATATAAAGTTAAACTCTCTTGAGGCCATATATACCATAACATTTGATAGATGGGAGGAGTGATTTGCCATCTGTCAACCCACCTTACAAGGAGCATTTACCTGATTCTTAACTTTATTTCAGTGGGTTTGCCAAGCTTTTGAATGAATGCAGTGGAATGCATTCTTTTTTTTAAATTTCTTTTTTTAAATTTATTGCAAGACAAGGGACAGAACAATACAGGTGAGACAGAACATAGAGCAAGATACGAGAAGAAAAATAGAAGACAGAACAGCATGAATGGCACATGTACGGGTCGGATTTGTCACATATGACAGCTAGTTAGGTGTTGATGGGTGTGTGTGGATGTGTGTGGGTGTGGATAGGTAAGCATGGATGTAGGGTGTGTGTGTGTGTGGGATAGGGTAGACAGGATGAGCGGGGCAAGTGCAAAGAAAGATAATAAATAAATTAATAAGTAAATAAATAAATGAATAAATAAAAAATAAAATAAGTGGAATTTAGTGGAATTCATTCAAATAACAGAGTATTGATGAATGTGGTTATGTATGCACTGCTGCCACAACACTCACTGACTGCTGCATCAAGATAAGTTTGGAATTAAGTGAAATAGTCCTTTGAATAATTTCATCAACAGTTTTTTCAGTCAGGTTTTTCAGTCAGATTTTTTCTGTCCCTTAGCGTTGTTTGAGAAGCTATTGTAATATAATAATAATATCTGTCAAAATGATCACAACCTGACATTTTTACCATATCGTGCAGCCCCAGTATCTACGCATTAATTAAACCATACAAACCCATGCTTTTTCTCCTCTGTGCAGCGGCTGGCATATGAGTGCCTCTCCCAGAGCATTGACAGCGCCAAACACTCACCCAACCTCGTCCCAACAGCCACCAAACCAGACACAGTGCAGACAGAGTCCATGTCTTACGCTCAGTACCTCGGCATGATCAAGTCTCAGATCTCCTGCGCCAAAGACATCCACAACGCTCTCCTGGAGTGTTCCAAGAAGATCGCAGGAAAAGGACAGCCTCAGGGAATTATGTAGACCTGGACCTGGTCACCCCAACTCTCTCTCGCATCTGGTGACTTTTCTGAGAAAAATGATGGATTTCATAATTGAGGAAGTTTTGCGCTACATTGGTCAAGATCCTGTATATTCAATTAAGATTTTTTTTAAGTAAGTTATGCTTTGTCTTATAAATGCTGTGTAAATATTTCTGACAAAAAGTCATGTTGTAAGATGACCAGCAGGTGGTGGAAGAGTTGTAACTGCCAACTCAATATTCACAAGTCTTTTGTAGCTTATTTGTATTGAATATTAAAACCTTTCTACTGATACTAATGTTTCCTCATTATTCACGATGCACAATGGACGACCGGTATATCAGTAACATCTTTAACTGATGAGGAGGATGTAATGTTACAGCATGATTTATAAGGGTAAACACACGTCAATTATGGACTGTTGTGACAATTAAATATATGAGAGGATTATGAAAGGAAATCTGGAGCAGCAAAGTCTCTTTTTTGCACACACAGAAAACTGCATAAAATACAGACAATTAAAAGATAAAAGATGTGTCAGAGAAGGTCAGGAAGCCATAAGCTTATACAATTGACCTCCCTTCACTTTAGAAGAAAAATAAACAACAAGAAGCACACGCAATGAGCAGAAAAACAAACCAATCAGTAAATAATCTGGTGAAAAACAAATAAATACATAAACAGCAAAAAATACAGGACAGGAAAAAATAGAATACAAGGAAAACAGTATATATTTCAACAGTATAATGGTATATATTTACACATACATGTCAAGAAATCATTTGACATCTTTAATTAAGCACAATAATCTTTTAAAAGTCTGTCAAGTTGAAGAGCTCTTTTGATATTTGTCCACCATGTTACCTAAGGGAATACCTGCCATGTTTTGTTTTGTATAAAGGAAGGTGAAGATGATCAACCTTTTTAGTATTACATTAATTAATTTGGGAATTAAATTCAAGGAATACTATGCAACATTTTCCTTAAAAAAAAAAAAAAAAAAGACGGTGTATAGACTCATAAAAATGATCCCTTTCAATCATCACCTATGACCCACTAAAAGTGTGTGGTGGTGTCTGTATTTGCAGGGACTCTGCCCGGTACTGTCTTCTTATTTTCTCATTATTTTGCTTTACCAACCCAAAATGTCAACATTTAACATCCTGGGAATAAAACTCAACAATCAACTCTCTTCATGGTGTGTTTAGGAACAGCTCAGAGAAGTCCCACTGATTTTACCTTTAAAGTTGCAAAACATACTGTAGATAAAGGGAGGGCATTTTATCTTATTTGTCTACAGTAAAGTTTTGTAAGATTTAACACTTAAAGTAGTAAAAGGGAACAACATGTCAGACTCAGAATTTACAGAAGCAGTGGAAAAAAAAGTGTCTCTTCAATACAAATAGTCACATGCATTGAGTAATAGCTGATTTCTTTGTCATTGGAGGGTCCTGTGAGGGTCCTGTTAAAGAGGTATCTGATTTAACTCCTATTGAAGTTGTGTTGACATAGTGGGGCAACAAAAGTAGCCTGGTAACAAACACCCTGAGGAATTTCAAGAGTAGACTTTTAAGAGGGGAGGAGAAGTCGTTAAGAGATAGTGCAATGCTTTTACTGGGAGATAAATTGCACTAAATTGACTGTTTATTGCTGCTGCTGAGATTTCAAGGGTGTCAGTGAACATATAAGTTTAGAAGCTGTAAAGCCTGTCAAGTCATTTCTGCTACCTGTGATGAGTGATTTGTGAGAGGTAGCTTACCTGGACTAGGCAGAATTTGGAGGGTGTTTGTCCCCTCCTGTCGTCCATGATAAATCAGAAAGGCCTATGTTTGAGTACCGAGTTAATTTTCAACACCCTCAAGTTCTTCTGAATGGCTCATCTTCCATGTTACATAATATACCAAGGATAGTGCTCTGTATTTCTGGTCTGAGTGACAACTCGGGTTGCACTCGGATCCTTGTTCAGCTATATATTGCTTCCTTGCTATCTGCATGTTGAGGCTGAGGGATTAATGAAGTCTGTTACATGAGCACGTGAGAGGGGAGCCTGGTGGGCTTGCAGCTGTGTTACATCTCAGACCAATCTGAGCTACTGACAAGTCCAAAAATACTACCCTGGGTCACGACCAAACAGACACAACGAGAGTTCATCACAATACACGCTCATGCTCTCATAGACGCTCTACCTACAGTAAAATACAGGGATGGATCAAAAGACAAAACACCACAATCATCTTCATATTTTTACAGTTTTATTTTCAGACAGTAGTCTGTGTTGACACATTTTTAAAGCTTGAAAAAATATACAAGAACAAAGCTAGAATTACTGAGAATAATCCAGACATTGTCAAGATAATTGTGCTGTGCAGCACAGAGTCCATCCAATGAAAAACAAGAGAACCAAAGTAACATATAAAAAGGGAAGAGTATTATTTTTCTTTTTACAAAGATTACAGCAGATAAAATACATATATCTAGAGCATCGGGTGCTATATAAATACTTACATAAAGACAATTTAGACATTGTCTAAGTGCATTAGTGGATTTCAAACAGTAAGTCGCTACATTGTGTGTCTTGTTGCATTATGAAAATAACAATGTGAGAAAAGATGACATCATCAGAATATCTTACAAATTATAAAAATCTATTGCTCTCTTGTTAATGTGTAAAAATAAGTCATGTCCATGACCCGTCATTATATGTTTATATATTTCTTGCATTGAATGAGTTTAATTTAATCTGCTTCAACAACACCACTACATCCATAAAAATACTAAAAACTCTTTTAGGATCCTGGTTGTTGTGGAAGATTAAGGCCTTAACGGTCATGTTCTATTGGTATATAAGAGTATTGATAATGTTAAAGTACAACCCCAGTTCTAAAAAAGTTGGTATGCTGTGTAAAATGTAAATAAAGACATAATGCAATGATTTGCAAATACTTTATGACCTCTAGTCAATTGAATACAGAACAAAGACAAGATATTTAATGTTAATACTGAAGTTTTTAATAGCTTTTTTTGTGTGTGTGTAAATATACACTCATTTTGAATGTTTCAAAAAAGCTGTGACAGGGCCATGTTTATTATTGTGTTACCCATGATGCCACAGGCACTAACACACCCCCACACCATAACAGATGCTGGCTTTTGAAGTTTGTGCTGGTAACAACATGGATGGTCCTCTGAGCCCAGAGGACATGATGTCCATGATTTCTGAAATGTGGACTTGTCAGACCACAGCACACTTTTCCTCTTTCTATCAGTCCATCTCCGATGAGCTTGGGCCCAGAGAAGTTGGCAGCATTTCTCTATGTTTTTGATATATGGCTTTGGAGTAACGTTGTTACATCGTTCTTGAACTGTTGGACTGTTTGCCCAACTTTTTCACAAAGTGGTGACTCTCGCCCCATCCTTGCTTTTGAATTACAAAGCCTTTTGAGGATGCCCTTTTACAACCCAATCATGGTACTATCACCTGTTATCAATTAACCTGTCTACATGTGGGATGTTCCAAACTTTCCCAGTCTTTTGTTGCCCCTTTCCCAACTTTTTTCAAATGTGTTGCACTGCTTTCTGTTTTTATTTGTTTTACACAGCATCACAATTTGTGTTGGGGTTTGTATTACACTTGTATTACATCTTACAGCCAACACATTATAAATCACATATATTTTACATTCCTTGTAATGCCTTGCTAAACCTGCATGTCTTGCCATATATGTTCATGTTTCACACTCAAATGTGACCTGTTCTGAGATTCAAAATATTAACAGTGAGATGGCAGGAGTAATTTGACACATAAGAAAGCAGAATATATGTAAATGAGGTGGCCATATTTGATTAGTTTTTAATTCTTGGCAAGCTTAGAGTTTATCATATTGTGCACTATGCTTTGGAAAATGGATAGCCACAATATGAAACCTAGTCTCTTAAATATTTCAAAATCTGGGTCAGTGCCTTCTCATTCTGTCTATCTTGTTGATGAAACCACCGTGTGTATGTGTGTGTGTGTGTGTGTGTGTGTGTGTGTGTGGGTACAGAACATCAAAGTGTACTGCATGATGCTTGAAAGATTTTAATCATGCAAACTGATGCTTTTACTCCTTTGTCGAGCCAGAAAATTTCACATGGTCTTCACCCTTAGCCTTGCCCTTTGACTGGTCTCTGTGGGGAAAAAAAATAATAATCACAGTTCAAAAGTTAAATTAACAGCGGTATGATAATAAATGTACCAAAGCATACTGTATGTGTCTGCTATCAGTGTCTCCCACTTGTTTGTCATTTGAGCCTGACCTGCAGATTCTGACCTGTCATCAACGCTACATGGGGCGTAACACTGACCTCTGGGTCTGCTCAGGGCCGGTGATGGCTGCCCGGTGAGCACCACGGAGGCGGGGTTCCTCTATACGAGACATGGGGCCAGATGACTGAAATCTGGACAACTTCTGCTGCCACTCATCGTCAAAAGACTGTGCTTCAGCTGGGGATGGAGGATCAGGATCATGTTAGGCAACATTCTGTCTGTGGACAGCGGCATTTACAGCAGTATAATGTTTAACTGGCCACTGTACTTATCAAGTCCAGTGAAAACATATAAACATGATCTGACCACATTCCATGAGTCAAAGATGGTCCAAAAACTACGGCTGTATTTACTGCCTATAAATCATTTTACTGGTGTCTTGGTATTTCAATATTGTCAATCAATTTACATCATTTAACTCGTCGTGCCCCTTTTTGCTTTGTACTCCATAAACAGTTACGAAGCTTGGTACCTGGCAGAATCTCAGTCAATTCCTTTCCTCTTTCCTGAAATGATGTGATAACTCAGGTAGGTGATAACTCATCTATGCTGAAAAGAAAACCACATTTTGAAGACGGTTAAAATATTTTGCTGGGGACATATACAGAGACATATATTATAGTTTAATCTTAAATTAGCTAATGTTAGCAAAACATTAGCTAACTAACATTTATGTAGAGGGACTAGCTAGTTAGTTAGCATTTTTTTTATAACACTGGCCTACAACATTTAACAAATTCCCCAACAACATCTTTTAACCATCTTCAAAATTTGTTTTCTTTTCAGCAAAGATGAGTTATTGCATATCTAGGAACAGGAAACAGGAAAAGAGTTGAATGAGATTCCACCAGGTACCAAGCTTGCTGAACTGCTTATGGAGTAAAGACTTAGAAAGGGTCAATTGTCAAAATAACAATTTGCAATGTCAGATACTTTGCAGAATGATCTCTGAAATAGCTCCCTCATGCAGTTACATGTTTGACTAGTGAAACAAATATAGCTGGACCCTGGAAATTATGGAGAAACCATGTGTAGCTACTACAAAAACTCAGTGAAGAATAATTCAGGAAGTTGAGAGCATCTATACACTCCCTGTCTTAAGGCAAAAACAAATGAATAAATATACATCAATCACTTTAACGTACATTCATCCATATTCTGAAAGTCCTGGATGAACTCCCTCTCTCCTGTTTTCTTGTTGTATTTCTTCTCAACAACATGTCCCCTGTCCTGGATGTGGTGACCAATGGCCATCTTCTCCAGACCACTCTCAGAGTCTTTAACTGCTTGCCGAGTCTCCTTGATCTGGTGATGAGACATTATTAAACCCATAAGACACACCAGTTATCCATGAAAAAGCGTTTTAGCAATCACCATGTTTATTTACTTTACATAAGCGTCCAATCAGAAAGTAGACAGTTGGACAGTTTGACTAGTCAACACAAGTGTGGCTAATAATAGTCTTAATGGCTGCAATCCATTTAGGAATACCAGTTCGAGGGCTCTAGTATTGCGCTTTCAGGATGGCCGAAATGATTTCAGACACACCTTAATGGAGAAGAGCCATCGTAGACCACTGGGAGAGTTTGCATGTTCTCACAAAGAAAGGCCAGGGAGAAATTATCATCATGATCACTCAGGAATTACAGAACGAGCGATTCCTCTACAGACAGATTTACTTCTCCAAGCTCAACGTAGTGAACTGTGATCTAATGTACTGTGATATACTGTAATGTAGCAAAACATGTGATGAGGTACTTACCCCTCCAGGGGCACGGCGTGTCGATGAGCTTGCCTGGTAGACCTTGGGAGGCTCATTTCCAACCTTTGAATATGTCATGATTGATGAGGAGCTGAATGAGTGGGTGTTTGAATCTGTGGACACGTTCTCCTGAAATACACAAACAAACAAACAAACAAACACACACACACAGATGAGGACACACACACACACAAACACACACACACACACACACACACACACACACACACACACACACAAAGAGTTAAGCAACTGTGGTTCATGTAGCACAACAGTCTGAGAAAGCAGCAAAACAAAAAAGGAAGAGAAGACAAAATTATTACACAAATAAACTCACAAAGTTTCTGTGCATCCCCTCCATCCTGTTTCTCATGTTGGTCATCATGTTGTCAAACATGCCGAAAGGGTTCCTCATCATGTCCTGCACAAACACAAAAGGAAAAGAACAGTCAAAAGGCCGGCGAGTTGAATGGCAGAGCTCATATGCCACATGGTCGCTATGCATTATCAGCTCATAAACAACTCCATCATGTGTACAAACATACATGCATAGAATTCATTATGTGCTAAATGTGTCTTGCATGTGTGGCATCTGGGATATTCACATTTTGTCACAACACAATATGTGACCTAGAGACATTCATAACAAAAGTAGAAACCAAGTCCATGCAAACAAACACGGCATTTATGTCTTTATTTGGGGTTTATCCTGGACAAGGTGGACATCTTTTTCTGTTTCTCTGCTGCTTTTAACAAAACCTGACCATGTTGTCAATCATTAAGTATATGCAGCATGTTTGATAAAGGTTGGATTTATTACAAGGCATTTCCAGATAAGATGACACGGAAAAATATTGCTTCTAATATTTGTGGCCACCTCATTAACCGTAATATTTCAATAAAAAATGCATTTTAATAACTGTCATTATTATATAGACACAAAGCACTTCATGAAATTAACTCACCAACTCTTCTTAGTTCTTAGGACAAAGTGCATGTTCATATTCATATTTTTTCAAGTTTCTATAAGTGACAGTTGAGGTACCACTTCTGAATAACTGTACACACTACTCAAGTCAGTCATGCATGTCACAGTAAGATGCCATCAATCACCATGCATTGGAAATTTGTTCACACAAAGATTCTTTTACAATGGACCCAAACCTGACAGAAAAAGATGGATCATCATCCTTGTATAAATAGATTTAAAGCAACAAGGAGGATGATGCTGCAGTTGTGAACAGAACATATTAGATTTAGCAAACATTCCACATACTGGTCACAGTGTTTCCATAAAAATTATTTTGTGAGGCACTAGCCTGTGTGCTTTTTTTTAAAGGGTGTTTAACGACAAGTTAAATCAGTGTGGACTGTTTTCAAAATAATTGCTAAATGCTGCACATTACTTGTTGTAAATTCAATCTAATCTATTTGTTTCACAGTTAAACTTGATACCCCATTATACAGTATGTTGGTGCCAAGATTACTATATTGACTTTCATTTGAATGAATTATGCATAAATATGATAAAACATGGAGAATAGAGATGGACTCGTGTTAATCAACTGTTGGCACATAGAGTGTAGACACACCCTTTTGACAGTCAGCTGATGGAGGTATCTGTGTATTAGTGCTTGTATCAGCTGGTATATAAGAGCTGAGCTGTCATGAAGTTGGGGCTCTTCGGTTTGCAGCTAAATATTTTTTTGACCACTGAGTAACAGTAAATTTAAGTGCTTTATTTTTGCTGGAATATCGACCCCATCATGTGGTAACACAAATTCATTTTGTTGGTGGAAAAGAAGAAAAACATAACAGAGTCTTGATGAGAAAGCCACATTTTTTGAAAGAAATCAGTTGACTGTTTGAGCGTGTTTACTCAAGCGTATTTCGAAAGTCAAGAAGGGAGCAAATACAATGTTTGAAAGTCGTTCTTTTACAGTGTGCGCACCAGACATCCTGCTTGTATTACAACTGTGGTCCCTGGAGTAATTTAACAATTTAACCACCTTTTTAAAATATGATATGAAACGTGATGGTGTAAATTTGGAGTGACTGTAGAAGAAACACTGTGACCACTTTACTGACCGCCTCTAGTCAGTAAGTGGGCAGAGTCAGTTATAGCGTTGGAGCATGCACTTTGCCAGTAAGGGCTAAAGTGAGAAACTCATATGATAGTGCACTTGAACAGCAGAGGAGTTTACTGACCGTGCTGTCAATACTGCCAAAGGGCAACAATGATCGGCTCATATCCTGAGGATTCAAACAATAACAGTTTAGCAACATAGCACAGTATTGTATTATAGCATGTTACACCCACATAAATCATGTGAACTTTTTGCATGTTTGTTGAGGTTGTTGCCAGTAAGCTGTTAGGTTGTCTTACATCTGTCACTAAGCCCTTGACACAGCTACACAGAGCCCTCCCTGTGGCCTTAAAAACAACCCTTCAAGGCCGTGAACCCTCTGGGAGTGCAAGCACCAAGGAGTGACAGGCCAGTGAGGAGGGAGTAGCCTGCAGTCAGACACTGTGTTCTCAGGGCCAAAACCGCAGGTGTTTATGACCCTTCGGCCCTGGATAAGCATCTCAACAGTCGTCGGTATGTGTGTGATGCGCAGGGGTATTGTGCGTAATCAGTGGGGTGTTGAATGACTTGTGTTCCATGTGTAATTGGGTCGCATTGCCAGAGATTAGCATGGGTTTAACACTGAAACTGAGCTTCATTCTAGGAAGGCGGTGGTGGTCTGGACAGACCAGTCAGGACAGGGATCTAACAGGGGTCAAAGAAGTCCAAGGCTGCTCTCTCAGCTCTTTTCAAATGTCAAGCTGATGTAGAACGCTCCTGACCAGTATCTATGAAGTCTCGTAGCCAATTTTATCCCAGAGTGGCATGTATGGACTAATAAATGCCAGTTACATATCTGACAGCATTATATTTAGACTGGGGTTGAGCAGAGGAGAGATTGAGGGTGCAAAATAAGGAACGCAGACCCAGTGATCTTTAACACATTATTTTAAGCTGTCGGGACAACTGCAGATTGACATTCTCTTTTCTTTCGCCCACAATCTGACACTGGACCTGCCACTGTGTCCTGTGAGGCAGCCTGCTTCTACTCCTGGGGGAGCTCTAAGTTACACCAGAGGGGACACGTACTGTAGACATGATTCATGCTTAAAAGGAAAAGTCAGGTTGTGCTGCAAACGTATAGCTCATAGGAACTGTTGTATCACCAGGGAGTTAGACACATTTTGTTTAATTTGTGCCCTTAGAGCTAGAAGACCACAGAGATGATCAAAAGGCTGTAGGAGAATGAGAGGTGCAGGAAATGTTTTCAGCATTGCCAAGCTTTACTTCTTGCTTTATTTTGGCAGAACACGGGGAACACCTGACTTAGGCGTGGTTGCACTGACAGGGATTCACTTTTAAACCAGATTAATTCATGGTTTTACTTTAACTTATGCTGCAACAAACTTTTAAACTTATCTTCAACTGAAAACATATAAAGCTCTCTGTAAACATCAGTTAAGTTTTTGCCCTCAATCTAGATTGAATTTAATTCTGGTGCACTAAAAAATTACAAACCAATTTAAAATGTGATCCAGTGTTAACTTTAAACTTACACTTGAGGAGGTTTAACTTTTAAAATAGCTGCCTTTTTGAAATGTACTGAGAAAAATAATCAAGGCAGTTAAGGAACAGACTGAACCCAATTGAGTTTTCTGATGTGTTGCTTTTCTCTTTTCACTCCAGTTGATAATTTGACCAAGTTCTAATGTATATTTAGCTAGCTAGGAAACAATATATCATTTTACTTTTTAGCTAGCTAGCAAGAAATGCAAGGTTTTTCAGTTCATTAGCCAATAATGCAAGGCCCGCAGAGCAGCTGAAATGAATGATTTTCTTGCCTCTTTTACTAGGTCCTGACAGCACTCAAGTTTTTTTTTTTTTAATTAATTGATTTATTTTAACTTGGGTAAGCAAGCATTTCCAGATTGAGTAAACTATATTTAATTTGGGTTTACATCATTCAACTTTGATTTAGTAAAGCGACTACATTTAAATCTGGATTTATTCATTTTTATTTTAAACCTAGTTTTGCTCAACTGTGACAAGAACTCATCTTAGATTAAATTAATCTATGTTGGTGCATCCCAGTCTTAAAGGGTATAAATCTACAACAACAAAAAACATCAGCTCTTGGCTTGTTACTGCCTTTTCCCCATTAAAGCATCACAAGTCTCGCCCAATACCTGTCTCTTATACACATCTAGATGTGTATAAGAGACAGGCTGAAGAGTGGACAGGAAATGGGGCAGAGAGAGAGGGGATGACACGCAGCAAAGGGCCGAAGGTGGGAGTCGAACCAGCGGCCGCTGCAGAGGACTAACAGCCTCAGTACATGGGGCGGATGCTCTACCAACTGAGCTACACCTCCGCCCCTCACAATGATACTTGATTGTCATTTGACAGCACTTTTATACACAAGTGCTCAGATGAATGAGTGCTTTGAAAGGTGATATGAACTAGGTAGTGAATTTTGGCAAGAGACTGAGAAATGTGAGAACTCACAGCAGCCTTGGAAGGTAAGACGGGGCTTATTTTCCCATTGGGAATCTAATACCTAGCAATCTAACACAAGAAGTACAAGCCTCTCAGCATTATGTGGCTAATGTGTGTGTGCAGTTCCGTGTCTGTGTCGTCTTGCATGCTGTGACTGTGTGTAATTGTGCTGTTGTGCATGTCTCAGTACTGTATGTGTGTGTGTTTATGTATGTATCTCTGTGTGCACATTTGTGCCTGTGATATTGGAGAGCAGTATGAGAGAGTGAGCTGTCTGTCATCTAGCTGCTAATGCACCAGCACTGCCAAGGCACGTTCTGCCAAACAGATGGACCAAAAGAGCAACAATGAGAAAACAGAGTGTCCATGACATCCGCACACATGCTTTTACAAAGCCAACAACTCAGCACCAGAGCTTCAGCCCTCTGACCACTGCTGGGCACTACAAGATTGCTCCTCATCTTCACATAAATGAGTGTGTGGGAGAGTTAGAGAGATATGTTCTGTGATTTAAAAAAAACTGTGCATCATTATGGTAATTTGGTTAACATTAATTCCATGAATTTCACAATGAAGTTGGTTTATTGTTCATGACAATTAACAAAACAGGCTCGGGACTGGGAGGTTAGAGGAATCTTTTTTTCTTTCAAACTGCAAAGATCTCACATCTGTATCTCCCAGAGGCGTGGACTCAGGTCACATGACTTGGATTTGAGTCAGACTTGAGTCACAAATTTGATTACTTTACACTCGACTTGACAAAATCAAAAAAGACTGGCAACTCAACTTGTTTTTAAAAATGATACCCCACCCCAGAATCATAATCCACTCAATATGTACTCACTCCTATGCCGATGTGAGGATGGGTGAAGATCTTCAGTTCACAAAACAATCCTGGAGTTTCAGCAGAAAACAGGGTTGCAGCCAAATCCAGTACAATGGCAAAACAAAATGTCTCCATCGTGCTTGTGTGGTGTAATCCAAGTGTCTGCTGGCCGTGACATTAAAATTTAACCACAGAAGACGCCATTTACACCATGCTTTTAGCCCGAAATGTCAATTGTAGCCTCCCAGGTAGGATGTAAACAAGGGGTTGATGTATTGCGAAACTTCGTATATCTCTTGGATATATCTCTCTATGGATGCACGTGTGAAAATATCGCAAGATCGACGCCATGTTTACACGCTACCTGCTACATGTTACAGTTGACATTTCAGCTAAAAACACAAATTTTAATGTTGCAGCTTGCGGACACTTGGATTACACCACACAAGCAGGATGGAGACATTTTGTTTGTTTTGTGTTCTTTTTTTTTTACATTTGCATTTGGTCTCCATTCACTGCCATTGTACTGGATTTGGCTACAACCCTGTTTTCTGCTGAAACTCCAGGATTGTTTTGTGAAGTGAAGATCTTCAGTGCGAAGACATGAGACTTATTTTAGACTTGCAAAACAATGACTTGGTCTTATCTCTGGTATCTCCTACCCCACTGTCTGTGCATGAATCAATTAAAAAAGATTATGGGGCTTTTCACATGGTCCTTCTGCATATCATAGCAAGGCCTGACAAATTAATATTTTGCTAATTGCTATTGCTGCAACTTGTGATCCAGCTCAGCAGAACCCTGCCTTGTTTTTGTGCAGCAAAAACTTTACATCATCACTTTCATTTTATCATGTTGGTCCTCAAAAAGAGAAAAAACTCTGCCAAAAGACTGAGCTACTGTATTTTCATACACAATATCTTGTCAAAAACATTTGAAACACATACAAAAACAGTAAATAACTAACAATATTAGATGAAATAAATTGTTTGGATCGACATTTTGCAGTGTAGCTCCATTTCACCCACTGTCACTGAGGTCATTAGTCAAGAGCTCAGAGCCCCTCCTCAGCTGGCATTAGCTAGTTAATGGCATGAAGCTAATAAAGAGAAAGCAAGTTGCTGGCTATTTAGGCTAGGCTTCTGATGAAAGTCATTATCAAGGATAAATATACAGGCTCCCATGAGGAGGTGGGATTAAAGCAGGTGACAGGGACTAAGTTTGACTTAGCAGGGATATATAAGCAGCACAGGGGCTGATTTGATTTGGGAGAGGTTAACGGGTGCAAAATATGGCAAAACTATACTCCTGCCTGCCTACCTGCCTTTTCAATTCAATGCAGTACAAATAACATCAAAAAGTTGCACAGCAAACAACTGTGCAGCTGATCTGCTGTTAATGAGGCATAATTTACTTAATCATAGAGGAGCCCACATACCAGTTCTGCAACGCAGAGACAGACTGACACAATATTTTTTTTTTTAAAAACGAGAGGAATAACTTATTGTGCTACATTTGCTAAATTTACAAGAGGGGATAAATAATTAAGAATATGTCAGAGACAGCATTTCACAAAGTTTATAAAGTTTCCCCACCTCATCAACTCACAAACCTCTTGATTTTTTAAGGGAGTCTGGGGCTAATTTGCTGCCACCTAAAATTAGGCATATTCACATGCAGGTTTTGCTCTGGAGATCAGAGATACAATCTCAATGAGGATAACAGAAATGCATTAAAAATACCAGGTGTAAATGCAAAAGCAAGATTGGATCATTTATAGACACTTAGTTTAGAGAGACACTTAGAGATAGTTATATTTGAAGACAAACTATATTTTGAGTTAACATGACAACTAGGCCAACAATGTCAAAATAAACTGTTCTTTTCAGCAGCAGCTCACCTCTGTAGAGCAAAGCAGAATTCTCTGGGGTCATATTGGTTTGAGTGTTAAAGAAATGTGTGCATGTATTTGCGAGAAAGCAGTGTGTCAGTGGAACAATGCACTATAAATAGGGCTCCTGAGGGCCAGATATAACTGTCCAGAGAGGCCAAGGGGGTTGCCCTTCTACTAAACCAGAGACTCACATGGCCATCATACCTCAGTGAGTGGTGCTCCAGTTACGCTGCCAGTGGACAGCTTCCACTATAACCTTAGTAAACTTAGCACTTCCCATGAACACTGATCTTCTATGGTTATAAGTCCATGGGCAGTGGACAGAGACGGTCATAAGGCCCAACTGAATACGCAAACTGCAGCAGCAGGGGTTTCATCCTTCATTCTATATAGACCCAAATGCAAATGATATGTATGTAGGTTAGTCAGTCACGCATCTGTACATGTATAGGTGTACTGCAACACACTGGGTAGAGCTTTATCATCTATTACTTCGGTCTGCAAGTGGACAAACCATTCAAATTTTTAAAACTAGTGCTTCTTGAAATGCAGGTTCTCACCCTGTGTTCATCCCTCAGCGCCTGGGATGAGCTATGATGTTCTGCCATGTCACGACCACGGCTTCTCCCATCCATTATACTGGGCATTAAGGGCCCCCCGAATGGCTCAGAGAAGCTGCGCATCATCTGTCGCATATGGTCCCTGTGAGCCCGGAATGGATCCCTATGACAGAGGAAGAGGAAGTAACATTCACTCAGGAGCTCTATGCCAGTGAGTCTCAAACTTTTTGGTGTCAAGGACCCCTAAATTGATACACATCAGGCCATGGACCCAATTTGATAAGATGTATTCTCAGGGATCCTTGTCTGATAAGATTAAGTTATTCCATAAAAGTTTATACTGTAGATTGGCAGATTACAGAGAAGAGTTTGACACCTATGAATAAAATAGTCATTCATACTTCTAGTCAGTGAAATAATAGTGAAGTGAAAATATTCCCTATTTTTCTGGGGACTGAAACCTCTCAAATACCCCTGGGGGTCTCACGACCCCAGGTTGAGAACAGCTGCTCTAAGCAACTCTGCAAGATGATGTTGACCATGATAAACAAACATAATGATTAAGTTTCCTTGAGAGGAAAAGAAAGAAATGAAAGAGTTTGCACATCACATAGATGTTTATATATTTTGTGACTCGTATCACCTATACTAGCCGGGTACCCATTACAGATAAATTCTGAATGAAAACAACATGCTAAAATAAGAAGCACACTGAAAGAATTTCAGCCAGCCTTACTCTGGTTTTAGAAGTCAGGTCAAGTGCGGACACACTGACTCAGCAGGTGTTCATCCATGCAAGTGACTGTAAATTATCAGTTACAAATAACTATCTAAATTGTACTGGCAATTCTGTTACTTAAAACGGCAGTTCATTATTTTTTATCCTAAAATGATACAAACACTAGAAAAAAAATTCAAATAATTTATGAAATAACATTTTTATTCACGTTTTGAAATTACAATTTAAACTATCAAAGTCCCATAACATCAGTGTTTGCCCTTACAGCAGTCGGTCCATCTTACAGCAGCTGTTGCTAGGTAACTGTTTCATTAAATTGTAACTAAAATGGCTATCAGCTAACGGTATATGTGATTGATATATTTCTCTTGAAATTCAATGTAACGTTAACGATAACAAGCCATTTGCCGAGGGGCAGTTACATGACAGAGTTGAGTGTATGAAGCCACGTTTCTTTTTTTTCTTCTTCTTCTACTCTTTTTTGACTGCAAATTTAGCTAACGTTAGTAAGCTAACGTTAACGTTTACCAAACAAACTAAGGGTGATAGACGAAAACAATCAGGCTTAAGCTAGGTCTAATATATCAACATCTCGTTTTAATTCGTTTGTTTGTCTGGCTTTCTATACATAATCATAGTCTAGCTATACTGACTGTGACATAGCACCTCAAATGCTATTTATTACCATGATAATATGCTCGATCTTATTTTAAACCGGTGCATTATTAGAACAACCTAATGTTACAAGCCCAAACATTCTAACGTTAACGTTAACAATAACCGTTATAACGGATTTAATACTTTAGTTTCTCTACTTACGACAAGAACGGATCCTCATCAAACTCCCTGAAATTACTGTTGAACATTTCAACAGATTTTGAAGCTGTAAACAAAAACTGAGGTTAATATTTTTTTTTTCAAGAAATAATCCGTTCAGCCGCAGGTGTCTCTGCTCCACCACCCCTCTCAGCCTCGGCAAGTGTTACTATGTAGGAGCTGGAGGTTGGCAGAACCAAACTCACCCTGACACTGGCCATGTGATGCGAATCCTGCCCTCGGATTGGCTGGTTATTCGAAGCTATCCGCGGGCTGTATGTTGTGGGTGGCTGCCATGGCAACGGCACTCTAGACATTTACTGCGAGACTTACATTTTCTTATCTTGCTTGCGCGTGTGCACAAAAAATATGTGTGCTTATATAACTCATCCTCAAACGGCTGTTTAACTTCTACACAGCTGGTTTCACTTGTTTTAATTATATATATATATATATATATATATATATATATATATATATATATATATATATATATATATATATATATATATATATATGTAAACAGCAGAAATATTAATGGTTGTTAGGGTGAGGAAGAAATCACGAGTCAACGCTCTAGGATTAAATTACTGGACTGTTTAGTTACAGTGATTACTGGTTTGGTATATAAATAGAAAGTGCAGGTTCTATGTAACACACAGATGTTTTTAAAATCCATTGACTAGGCTTAGTCATAAGTTTCTTTTAATCAGTGAGGCTATAAAAATATTGTTGTATTATATTATATATATTGTATGCAATTTTTTTAACAGTGACCAACTATAGTTTTACTAGGCTACCAGCCTACTGACATTGTTTAAACAGACACACCTGCTTTTCTAAACCTTTCATATTACCATATTTTTACTGTAACTGTACACATTCTTAACCATAAAGTATAATATATGTATTTATAAAACATAATATGGTATCTTTATGTATTAAAAAACTACCCGACAAAAAATATTATTTCAACACTGTCATTTTGCAATTTTCACTTCTGTTTAAACTACAAGAAATATGAAAAATTTAGTAAAATTCTTACTTTACAATTAACAGTTGTTTTTGGTTCAGTATTTTACAAAAAAATATTTTAAATTTAACAATGCTTTAATGTCATGATTTTACGGCACTTCACATTTAATTTCACAGACGTGCATGTGTAATTAAAGGAGTGAAGATATTTGGGACAGCCACTCGACATGAGAAGAGGGCACACACTCAAATTTCACTCACTCACACAGGAAAACTTAACTTGTGTACTTGCCTCAGCAAATCATTTTGTACATCCTACTTTATTATTTAATTACAACACTGACAATCTGGAGGTACAGCAGTGCCACACTGTGTCCCAGACACAGTATAGAATTACCATCTGGCTGTTCCACAAATAGGCCTGAGTGGACTCCACATTGCCTTTAATCCCTTCTCAAACAGGGACACAGCACTGAACACACATAAACATAAATCACTCAATAGTATATATTTAAGAGGAGAGCAAAGTTTAGGGCAAACCTGATGCTGATGATCCTGATCAAAGAGATAAGCTTACCTCAGGGTGAGTCAGACTACTTTTTCAGTAAGCTACTGTATGGCAGGGTGACTCATTTATCTGTATTTATCTGAAGATGCAGCTGTTACTTTAAAAACACGCAAACACAAGCTTGTGTCATAAGCACATACAGGTTTATCTTCATTCAACAAACAACCACGAGCAAATTTTCACTCAAAAAAATCAGAACTAGCTTTATTCACCGAGCTGATTACAAAAGACAAAATGTAACAAATGCTACATCTACATGATTAAACATCACTTTATCTGACTGTAAGATCTTACTTTGTTAAAAACAAATGAAGCAGAATAAAGAACAGCAGATTGTTTAGTTGAATTACAGTAGTAACAATAAAATAATAAGCACATCAAGACCAAAAACTGTTTATTTTTCAAGTTCTCATGTTTTTTACAATAAGTAAGAAAAATCAGTGGAGGGGTAAAATAAGAAACATTCCCATGTCCCAAAACAGGAAACACACGACATGGTCATGACTGAGACACACAATAAAAACAATGGAATCTGCATTCGGAACAGGAAAAATCCTCTGAATCTCCCGTGTCCTTTATGTCACAGGACTTCCCATGAGCCTCTCCTGCCGCAGTGAGATCAGTCTGTTGATCCACAGCTCCTCAGCCTTTGCCTTGTCCATGAACAACTGCAGGACAGCGTAGAGAGGACGAGTTAGTAGGCAGACAGACAAATGTACAAATAACAACACAGACCCCAGAACTAAAGGGAACCACCAAAAGTTTAACTATAGAAATCTTGGGAACAAACAAAGAATATCATAATAATTTCATTCAAAAAGATAGAGAATGGCTCAAATGGGTAGAAAAATTGTGAGTCTTATGAAAAAGTAGATGTTTTCATGGTTCCACCTGAGACCTGATTCAGGATGCATACGGGGTCAAAGAGCAGAGGTCAGACTTGTCTCAGAGAGCACAGACGATAGCAAATTAGCAATTCTAAGTTTAGCAGCTGTGGCAGCAAAAGAGTAATCATTATTATAGCTCAAAGGGGCAAACAGTTGAAGCTATGATAAAAATATCACTATAGTGACATGCTTCCAGTGAATGATTCCAGTGATGAACACATGCTGTCTTCATAGAGGAGTACAGGGGACTGATAGAGAGATGAACATTATGATCTCACAGTGAGGTTCACCTTTGACCTTTTGGATATAAAACATTATCACTTCATCAGTGTATCCTAATAGACATTTGTGTTAAATTATGCCATAATTAGAGTTTGAATTTTTGAGTTGCCCATAACAATTTTCCTAATGTCTTGTTTTGTTTGACTGCCAGTACAAGGAACCAAAAACTATTCAATTTACTGTAATCTAGGACAAGGAAAAGTAAGAACTTCTCACACTTGAGAACCTAAAACCATAAAATGTTTGGCATAGTTGCTTGCGAAATAACTCAATCAATTACCAGAATTGTTAATTTCTACAACAAAATGTACCACAAAAAGATACCTTTGTATGTTATACAGATTCAAAAGCACTTTTGACAGAGACAGAGGCATATTTGTGGTATGGTGCTCTATAGACTAGACTAGTGGAATTTGTTGACCACTCCTACACATTTCTAGTTTAATTGCTTCTCTTGACTTTACTAGGAGCAGCCATATTCTACAGTCTACTCCTGATGACAATGATTGTATCTGTGTGGTACAGTCACTCAGTTTTACCTTCCAAAAAAATCTCACAAGAAGAATGACAGAAAATGAATGAGCTGTTTCCTAGTGAGTTCCTGAGCCAGGCACTGAGTTGTCAGTACTGCCCACTGACATGCATGTGACCTCAGTGTCAACTTACAAATCACGGTGATGACGCTCTAATACTAGAGTGAAGGCTGTGGTACATCACACATCTTAATAGTCCTTCCCTGTCTAAAATGAACATGAAAAAAAAAAAAACATATAACCCAACTAGTTCCGTGGGTCTGGCAGTGTGTTAGCCTGGTGACAGAAGAAGGCCTACATGTGTGACTTGTATTCATCGCAGTACATCAGCAGCAGAAATGATATTGATTGTAAGATGGCTATAAAACTGCTGCTGCAAGTGTCTGATGAATGAAGGCATCTGTTTATTAGGAGGTAACATAATGACTATGAGACCGAGGAGCAAGGCACTGAGGCATAGCGAGAAATTGGAAGATGATTTCTATATTCACTGCGTGTGTGTTTGTGTGCGAGTTAATGTTGACATGGCTGGCTATGTGTACATACTGTACATCTATGTGATGATATGTGTGTATTATTATGCAGATTGTAGAGCAAACCCGGGCCACGTCAATCCTTCATTCCTAAACCTACGCTGCTTACAGCTGCACCGCATGTTATCTGTGTGTTAGATTCAACACCAGTGAGTTCTTGTCTGTCGGCCCTGCGCTGGTGTCATGGTGCTAATGAGGCTGTGTGTGTGGGATGACAGTATCTGGGCTAGGCTAATGGGACTCATCTGTTCTAATTGGAAGTGGAGCTGGAGCTGGAGCTCAGGCCGGGGCCCGCCTGGGGCATATTGCTACCATACATCAGCCTGTCTGAGGGTGTGTATGTGTGTGCATTTCAGCTGTGGGGCGTGTGTGTGTATTTGAGGGGGTTATCTGCATACGTCAGGGCATAACTTAGTTTCCCCAGTGGAGATAGATGACTTGGAAGCCCCAGGGAGCGTTATTGGAGTTTAAAGTTTCCTTCTCGTTTTTCATCATTGGTCTGCAGGCAGGGGAGGAGGTGATGTTAGGAGGCTATAATCTACTACACCACAGAGTACTATACTATATGATGCGCAGTATCAGAATATGCAGGAATGGTGTAAATAGTGGTGGTGGTGGTGGTATTAGTAGCAGCAGTAGAATTTTTAAAAGAAAAAGTTTACTAAGTTTGTCCACCAGTCAAATAAGCACCAAACTCGTAAAAACAAGACGGTACCAAGAGATAAAATGACAAGAAGCAGGAGCAACTTAAGCTGTACCAGAGGATTGGAAGTTGCATTGATGGGTGTTAAAAAGTCTGAGTTATGGAGCTGCATGACAGTTTGGTGTGATATTGAAGCAAACAGAAGAATATGCACCAAACAGCACCTTGCGCGTGAACTTACATTGGGATGAGCAAGCGTGTCAGTGTCACTGTAGACAATGGATACGGGAATAGTGACGTCCTGAGAATCTTCTTTCTCCGACTCCAGCTTCACCTCAGCTCCCTCAGTCTGACCTCACAGAAATGCACAAAACATTGAAAAATGAGCCACACTCAAACTCAAATAAGCACATTTAGATGAGCTTTAGAGTACAAAAAACAGATGCAGAAACATGATTAAATATAAGCATATGGAATCAATAAAATTTGAAAGCAACATTTTAAAAAAGACAAAAAGAACATATAAGCCAACAAGAAGTAATAACAGTATTACACATATACAATACTCATATAATGCACAATGGAGGCACTGCTTATGGCTGTAAAATATATGAATCAATTGCAAATAAGTCTAGAAAGAACTTTGAGAACAAAAAAATAAATAAAATAAAATAAAATTAAGAAAACCTTATTGATCCTGAAGGAAATTCTTGTGCCAGATATTGTTCTTAAATTACAGTAACATTATTAGTATTAAATATGAAGTGAAATATAAAATAAAGTGTTTAAGGAATAAGCAAAAAGCACTGCCTAAAAATCAGCCAATTTTGGCTCCCCTCCCGACATTGATCTCTCTGTTGCGGCGAAGCGGGCTCTGGCTCACTGGCTGATTCTACTTGATTGGAGGCTCAGCGGCCCCCCCTCACATAACCGCTGGGTTAAAGAAGTTCTTTACAACCTGAAACTTGAAAAACTTAGGTTCTCACTCAGTGGCTCCACCAGGAGATTTCAAGACAAGTGGCAACCCTTCTTAGAATTTGTTAATTCCCCTGTGTATCTAACTGTGGATGCGGAGGAGGACTAAGCTCCTGTCCCTTTAATTTCAAAATCTCTTATTCTCTAAAAACATGACCCGCCCCTTTATTTATTTATTTTTATTTTATTATTATTATTATTATTATTTTTGTTTGTTTGTTTTTTGTCTTCTTTTCTTCTCTTTCTTTCTTTGTGTGTGTGTGTGTGTGTGTGTGTGTGTGTGTGCGTGTGTGTTGTTTGTTCCAGTGTGGTTTGGAGCTGAAGTGGGTGGGACTGTGGGTGAGTGGGGTTGGGTTTAGAGGATTTGTTGACATACTGTTGTACAGCCATGTCTTTTTTCACATTGTTTGATACCACTATATGTCTTTTTGCTGCAAAATCCTAATAAAAAGATTTGGAAAAAGCACTGCCTAATAAAGCATCAATACAAGTAAGACAACTTAAGTAAGAAAGTAAATTAAAATAAACTAAAACAGAAAAGTAACGGCAATGATATTGAAATTAATGTTGGCTGTGATATTGAAAGCAATAAAAAATAATATTGCACCTGATAATGAATGGAATATTGCACATGATATTAAACAATATTTTGTGCGATAATAATAATGAAAAGGAATATAGCGAATGATAATGAATGGAATCTTGCAGATATTAAATATGGACATCCTTAAGCGCTGTATTATATCCTCTCCTATTGGTATAAAACTGTAAAGCTGATAGATTTATGTAAACTGTTACTGAAAATATACTATAAAGGTTGATATAAATTAAAAACAATATACACGTAGTACAGAATTGGGACACAGAAAAGAACTGTGACATGCAATATGACATTTGTCCAGCAGATGGCAGTGAAAGTCTGGCTCATGCAGTAAGTGTGAGGAGCGCAGAATATTGATAGTAATCAGCTTGTATTTTGAATCTAATTCTTATATCTCACTTGACTCATTTATCTGTGTATGTGATCCTCCCCTCACAGTCTCCACCTTATATTTTCTGTAAGCACGTTGATTTGTGCTAAACCAGCAACTGCAGTATGAGTGGGTTAATATAAATATCAAAAAACTTCAAAGGATTATCTTCATGATGCCTTAATGTCTGTTATTCCACAACATTAGACACATTTTGTTACTGTTGAAGACAAAATAAATCTTCCCCTTCCTTTATGACTGAAAAGGACTAAAAGTAAAGACAGGGGTTCTCTGTCCGCCTCATGTTGCTGTGTGTCCAAACTGATAAAAGAAAATGTGATGTTTAGAAATGACTCCTCCTCTGTCCCTTGAGGTTTTACTTGAAAACTATAATAAGCCCCATATTTGGAAGGATGGCCTGCTCTCCTTGTTGTACTTGATAAAGAAGAAATATCAAAATTAATACTTTGCCAAGTCCATTCATGTTTCAAACACTTCTAAAACCAGCCCTAGAGCAAATGTTTACCCAGTTGGAAAGATCTATTTAAAATTCATTTGGCAGGATACAAAAAGTGAGCGCGATATAAAACACACTGGGTAATAAGTATGGTGATGTGCCAGATAGACTGTATCATCAGGTCATCACAATTCTTGGTAATAATATACTGAATATACATTTCAAATGAATGAATTGCTTGAATTTTTAAAAATCTAGTTAAAATGGTTTAATTAATTATAACTTTCATTAAATAACAAACAATCCAGCAATATATGTTCTATGCTAGTCAAACAATGTTTAAATGTATAGTATACTTAGCCATTATCCTCTTAATTTCAGCCAAAAGACTCTGAAAGACTATGAAATGTTCCCAACCAAGGATGAATCGTCTGGATATCTTAAGTAATATTTGACTAATGATGAGGACGATACCCAAGAGATTAATCTGAGAACCAGTAAAGAGCTGTTTAAAAAAATGTATAACTTGAATTTGTATTTCATTAAAGCACATCTGTTCTCTAAAAGCAACTGATTAAAATACTGCAGAACTGCATTGGCTTTTGATACTTCAAATGATATATTCTTAAGAATTTGAAGAAAATGTTATTTTTTATACTGTGTTTGACCTGACATGTACTTTTTCCCAGTATAGATCTAGATGTGAACAATGACAGCCACTACCCCTCGGAGAAATGCCACCTTAGCGTGGTGGAGGGGTTTGCATGTCCCTATGACTCTGGGAACTGTGTTTGCTAGGGGCAATTGGGAAGGGCCAGACAAATGTGATTCACAGATCCTACATGAATCGGCCAAGAGGGCAGTGCAATGCCTGGCCCGGAAGAGCGAAACGAGTTTGATCAGATGGTGGGGAGTAGCTGCCGGAGAGACCTGGTAAACCAAAATATGTAGTGAGGGTGAACTGAGAACGTCTGGTAGAGACCCCTGTCTGCAAGGTCCTCATTCCCACTAGAGTGTCGATACCTGACCCGAGCCAGATGGGACCTGTTGGCCTTGCAGTGACATAGACAGAGGGTACGGGATGCGGCTGCTGGAGGTGGTCTGCAGACTACTATTACTGGCTTTGCTACCACATCCTCAAAGAAAATCATACAGCAGACCAAAGCAAAGGTCACAGAGAGGTGCATGGCATACTGCTAAAAATATATAAGAGTGTTTTTTTTCCATTGCAGGAGACAGTACAGAGTTAGCTCAAGTGCTCACTAACACAGGTGCTGCATACGGACCAGTGTCAGCAAGGGACGTACTGCCACACGCAACATCTGTCTAAACGGGTCCATGAGCTGGCTGCAGACATGCAAGCAGTTGATTGAGCAGCTACATGACATATTTAGTGAAGTGAATACAATCAAAATGACCGCTGACATCTGGACAGAAGATTACCGCAAATTAAGCTACATGACAATCACTTGCCATTTTGTGACATGGGAATTCAAACTGAACAGCAAAGTGATGACAACAGAAGTGTTTCCACCAGAAGATGCTAAAATGGGTGACAATATCAGGAGGGAAATAATGAGACTACTAACAGAATACGGGCAGGACATCAGTGTGGTCAAAAAAGTGGTATGGGTGACGGAGCAGGGCTCAAACGTAATGGCTGCCCCCAGACCATACAGACGGCTTAACTGCCAGGATCACCTGACACAGGTGGCCCCAGAGATTGTGAACACTGCAAGCTGCCAACGCATTGGTGAAGCATGTGAAGAAGATGGGCCTGGCAGCTTTGCTGTCGAAATCAGTGTTGCAAATGGGGGACACGTGATTCAGCACAGTCTATCTCACTTTAAACTCAGCGTGTTTGCTGCACCATGAGCTGCCTGAGAAGCTAGAAGGCTGTGGAGAAAGCTGGCAAATCGACGCTATTTCCCCAGATGTGCTTGATTTTCTTGTCGAGTTCCTGCGACGATTCTATGATGCCCAGCGTGAACTTGAAGGAGACATCTCAATTGGATCACACGAAAAGTTGAAATAAAGGTCCAACACAAAATCGCCTCTTTCCTTTGGCCAAAAAAAAAAAGCCAGCTCTGAATGTTAAGAAGCTCTGAGAGAGATGAGCTGCCCCAGCAGGTGAGATAAGAGCTGAGTGACATCACCACCACCACGGAAGCAGTGCCACTCCTGCTAGCAGCAGCAACAGTGAACAGAACTTTAGCACTGCTGGAAGAACCACTGACCAGAGGAGGACAGCGCTGAAGCCATCCACAGTGGATGCTATCCCCTTTCTCCATGACAACTCCAAATAAACCATGATGGTTGGAATATGTACATAGTTCAATTAACAAGAGCTCATGAAGACGAAGACTTGAAAACTGTCAGTTATCTCATATTTATTTTATTTATCATTGCTGATGACAATGTGTGTACTCTGTGTGAGTCTGTGTGTGACTGTGCATAAAACATGGTAGTTAGGCCACAGCGTGTCTAACTGCACTTCTATTAAGTGTGTGTGTGTGTGTGTGTGTGTGTGTGTGTGTGTGTGTGTGTGTGTGTGTGTGTGTGTGTAGTCGGGTGTGGTCCGAAAAATTCAGCCAGAGCCGCACATTAATTCCCACCTCCAGAAGAATTTCTTTTTCATCAGTCAAGGCAGGCTGACATGGGTCTTCAGTGTCCTTATCGGAAAAGTTTGTGACAGGGTGCTGGAAAAAAAGCTCCAACCAATGTTCTGACCTGAGATCCAGGAGGAGCAACGCTCAATCCACCCTGGTCGTGGCTGTGAGGTTGCTGGAGGGGTCATGGGAGTTTGCTTATTCAGTCCACATGTGTTTTGTGGACTTGGTGAAGGTCTTTGAACATGTCCCCCAGGGAGTGCTGTGAGGGTATACTGCAGGAGCATGGGGTACCAGGGCCATTGCTACATGCTATCCAGTCCATATTAGGGTTGGGTGATTGGAAAAATATATTGTCTATTGACAATGGGCTGAATCCATCGTCACTTTTTTGGGATGATTTTTGGGGCGATATTTGTTTTATTTTGCTGATGCCATGGTCTGCAGAGAGACAGCTGCTGCTCCGCACCGTGCTCTCATCCAGCAGCACAGTTTACACCCACTTTTCGGACCACAAGTGCGCTGAGCTAGGTGAGGAGTGAGAGATAAACAGCCTGCAGAATTAGACTCTTTGCACTCTTTTCACACGTGCATTAAGGATTTAATTTGACCAAACCCAATTGCTGATTGATGGCCTGATGATAGTCGTTTGGAAAACTTTAACATATCGCCCAACTCTAGTTCATACATAACAAAACTGAGAGCTGTGTTCGGATTCTTGGCACAAAGTCAAACACGTTTCCAGTGGGTGTTTGGTTGGAGGGTTGAAACCATAGGGTTAACCCTTGTCACCAATTCTATTCATGATATTAATTGACAAAGTCTCAAGACAAAGCTGGGGGGAGGAGAGTGTCTGGTTTGGGCACCCCAGAATTGTGCGAGTGCAAAGCAGTTGAGATAAAAAATCTGCACCCCCAAATCTGACCCCTGGTTCTTTGTTGGAAAATGGTAGACTGATCTCTCTGGGTTTGGAGGGGACTTCAAGGAGTTCATGTTTCTTGGGGTTTTCTTCACCCATGAGTGAAAAATGAAGTGCATGATGGATGGAGAGATTGGTGCGGCATCAGCAGTAATGCAGGCATTGTACTGGACCGTTTGGTGAAGAGAGAGCTGAGATGGAAGGCAAAGCTTTTGATTTACTAGTCAATCTATGTTACAACTCTCATCTATGGGCACAAGCCTATGTATGGCTGGGTTTGCCCTTAGAGACAGGGTGAGGAGCTAAGACATCCAGAGGGAGCTAAGACATCCAGAGGGAACTCACAGTAGAGCCACTGCTCCTTTGTGTCGAAAGGATACTATTGGAGCGGTTGGGGCATCAGATGAGGATGCCTCCTGGGCACCTCAACTAGGACAGTTGCAAGTGTAACTAGTAGGAGACCCCTGGGTGGACCCAGAACATGCAGGAGGGATGATATATCTTATCTGGACTGGGCAGGCCTCACAGGAGGAGCTAGAAAACGTTGCTGGGGAGAGGGGCATTAGGACTACCTTGCTTAGCCTGCTGCTACAGCCACCGAGTCCCAGACAAGTGGAAGAAAATGGATGGAGTTGTGAACAACGAAAGCCACAATCCAGCTGGATAGCTGAAACTGGTTAAGCTTCAATATATGAAAGGGGCATTACACTCTCAGGCAGGGAATAGAGAGTATACTATGCATGTGCAATCTGTGTAGTCGACCCAAGCCAGAGCAGATTGGCTTCGTCCAGTCCAAGCTGCAGCCACATGGGTCTTGACCTTTGTCAGACTCACCAGGATGTGTCCCAAACGTTGGTGCAGGTTTGCTGTCACATGTTGTCGCCTATCTTTTCAAAACAGCCATGAGCCCCAACAAATCTAATTCCTGCTCCTTCAGAGACATTTCAATAATGACTTCTGTGTTTTGTCTGCATCTGCACAACCAGAGGGAGGAGAGAGAGACAGAGAGAGGAAGACAGAGGATGGCTGTTGCCTGCTGTGGCTTTTGTGTGGGTGCTGCCGCTTTGGAGGCGGCGAACAGTGAAGCGTCTGATGAAACCGTCTCAGGTTGGAACAAACGGCGCTGAATGAATGTTTGATTTGGTCTGGGCTGTCTCTGGACAGACGGCACAGCATTGCAGAGAGGTAAATTCAATAAGAGACAGAGTGAAAAGATAGCGAGAGTGAGGGGTAGGGAGAGAAAGAGAAACAGAACGCACCTTTATATCATCCCTGGATGATTTGAAAGCCTGAGGAACAAAGGAATCACTCTCGATGGCCTCAATGTCCTTTATCCTTCGCACTTGCTCCTCCAGAGAAGTTCCCTCTGAAACACATGTTACACAGAAGGAAGGCTATGAACAAAAGCATGCACACATGTCCAGAAACACACACATGTACACAAACACACACAGGGTCAGCCATCTCTTGTCATTCTCTGAAAGGCACCAGATTTCATTTGGACTGGGCTTAGTTGATTGGATGTTATCTCTCTGTATAATGCTCTTTGACACTTGCAATATGAAATATCTGATATTCCCCTATTTTAATCTTGGCCTCCATGAAAAAGGACTCTTGCTTAGCCAAGGGCATAGAGTTGCTACAAAAGGCAAGTGGAAGAAAAAATACTAACAAGATAATAGCCAGACAGTGAATTACACTCAGATAATGCATTCTAAAATAATCAAAATATGAACACAAACTCACTGCAATGGAATTTCATTATGGAGAGACTAAATGTGATTAGGTTTCATATAGTTTTCATGTATCAGAAAGTATTTTGCTCTGGCTCGTCCAATCAAACAAAGAGACAGAAAGGGTTTCCAGTAAATTACTCTCGGATATAAACACATCAGGATTCTGCATATCAGATAATAAATCATTTCAAGAATTCAAGAGCAGTCGTCGCAGCGTAGGAGGGCAAAAATAGGTGTGCCAGGAAAGTTAGTAACAAAAAAAAAAAGACAGTCTGAATGCTCCCATTATTCTCTGGCTGTCAATCTTTCCACTGATCAGTCAATATTCATCCCTCTCTCCCCCATCCATCCGTCCTCTCCTGCACTCTCCCATCTCTCTATCTGTCAATCCAGCAGACATCCATGTTTCTCTGCTCCACTCATGTAGGCTGTGTCATGAAAACAAGTACACACACACACACACACACACACACCACGAACATCAGGATAAGAGTACTCCCACATGTACATGTGTGTTTGCAAACTTGCATACTTTGTACTCACACTCATGGCTGGCATTACTACGTACATGTGACACACATACACACACACACACACATGGTGTGCAATTGGAGCTAATAGCAGGAATTAATTCAATCCATTAGCAGCTACAGAAAGGGTGTCACAACAGATCTTCATGGCCCTGGTGTTTAATGAATAAATGAATATTTGTTCCGGCTTTCACAGCAAAGCATCACATGCTACCTCACACACACACACCAAAGGCACACACACCCTATTATAGTTCATAATAGCACTCAAACAAACTCGGTTTTGATTTAAATGCACTGCAGAATTGGACAACTGAGTGACAAGTGGAATTAAGCCTTCCTATATGACAGTCTATCAGCTTGTCATCCTGTGCGGGAAGATGTGAGCAGAGACGCATTGCACAGCGGCTCCAAAAATAGTCATTACCTTGACTGGGCTGCGAGATGAAGTCTGAACACTGGCCCAATATCCTCCTGGAGACTGTGGCCTGTCCTTCACACCACTATCACCAGCACCGCTCTCTGCTCAGCTGCATGAGCGTGCATGTGTTTGAATGAAAACTAATGCCTGTGACTGGCCAACAATTAATTCAGCACAAATAATTCACTTTTTCAATTATCCCTTCTCTGCTGTCCTTTGAGCTTGAATGCCCTACATAAAGAACTACCACACAAACCACCACACTGACATGTATCCACATGCACACACCCCCTATCTGGTAGCATCTCCTTGGCAGGCCCGTCTGCTGCTGGGCTGTCCGTGTGTGCTGCAGGAATCCATTAAGACCTCAGACTTTTTGACAAACACATTATTAGTAGATAAAATGACTTCCATATGCTGTTTGTCAGATGTCAGCGGGAAAAGATATGTATTTCATGAGAAAATCAAAAATAATGGACTTTGAGTGCGGGCCTAGCGAGCTTAGAAGCAGACAAAAATCAATACTCTAGCCGGGCGAGCGCACTCCACAGCTCGGAGAGGTCAAAGTTGATATTTAATATTGACACATTATCTGGCAAATTAATTTAACAGGTCGACTCAATTGTCACCGCATTAGGAACGCTTCTCTGTCAGCGATGAGAGGAGGATAAAGTGAAAGCTGAGAGAGAGAATACAAGAGACAGAAAGGAAAAGAAACTAAAGTAGACACATTTAAATGTACAGTATGTACTGCTTTAAATTAGGTTATTGGTAGCTCTCTATCTGAAATGCATTACAACCATTACTGCGAACCAGGAAATGGGATAAAACTCAATCAATAAACTTTTCTTTTATATCTGCAGATTAGAATAATGAATAGTGACTGAGCAATGTATGTTAACATGCGTTTGTATCCTTTACACCCATGCAAGTGTGTGTGTGTGTGTGCATGTGTATAAAAGAGGGAGTCAGAAAACTCACTTGCCATCTCATTACTGAAATTAGTTGGACAGACAGCAGTGCTGATGAGTGGCTCAGAATCAATAGGCTATTGTTCTCTCTAAATAGCTGTTTGTCCACTTCATTGATTAAGACCAGAAGACGGGAGAGAAAATCAAACCAGCCAATGAAAACAGATTTCAGCTCATCTCCTTCAGCCTTGAAGATGAGAGCATGAAGCAGCAGTTACACTTCTCTGCCAGAAGAGGGAACTGTTCAACAACACATGTCTGCATATGGAGCAGAGGCCTTGGGCTATGGCACGCTGTCTTTGTAAACTTGACTTTGGTCTACAGTTTGTCAATCAAGAGCAGCCGAGCTGAATATATTGCTGCTGCTGATTAATTCCAGTAATTGAGTGCACTAGCGTGCCAGCTAAATTACCGCAGCTCTTGTTGTTGTTGTGGGGAGAAAAATAAATAAAAAGGAAAACTAACTGCTTGTTTTATTGAGGTCTTGCAAATTGCTGCAAATCTCTGACGGTGTTTTGGAATTATATGGCAAACGGAGAGCTTAAAGGCATTTAATGAATGTATTAAAAAATTAATAGGCCAGAGCAGAGAAAGGGCAAACTGTGCTGTTGTATTTATGGTGGGTAGTTTGACTTCAGCACAGTGAGTACAAGAATTTTAATTTGGCCAGTTTAATCAGAGAACCTAACATTGTTCAAGAGTTGAATTCAAATTTACAAAGATTTGTTTTGAAATTTTCTATATTTTTTGACACAGTCTAATGCAAACCCAACAATAAATCAAATTCCAGTTCTTAGAATATACAAGGATAAACATTTATCTAAGTTTTGTTACCCATGCCCAGCTTTCACATGTGCACACACACACACACACACTCTCTCTCACACACACACAGCAGCAGCATCTCTTGGTTTCCCAGGTTTCAATAACGTGCCCTCCCCTCCTCGGCCCCCCTACCTCTCTCCCTGCACCGCGGTAAAGATGTGTAATTCAATGCTCAATTTAGGCCCGTCTCACTGGAGATTTTTTTGCCTGCTAATTGATAGAAATTAAGCCATTAATCAAGCCACTAGCCATCATTCAACCCAGGGAAGATGAATACAAACTTTCATAATAACCACCTTCCCCATTTTAGCCCTCATTAGCATTAATTTTTAATGTAATTATGCTATTCTTTTACACTGAGCTCATAAATTACTGCTCTTTTGTTGCTGGCTGGCCTTGTAAAATCCAAAGTAATGCTTTGTAGTCTGATCTTTAAGGCAATTACTGGCTTCTTCACTCTTTTATCTCCCTGCATTTCCAATAACCTGCTCTCTAATGATTTATCTCCGCTGTACCCCCCCTCCCCACCTCCCTCCAATCCCCTTCCCCGCTCTTTCTCTCTCTGCACCAGCGGCCAACTGCCCCGCTGCCAGCCTCCGCCTCCAATCCCCCATCCGCCCACATTCTCCCCATCTCTTTGCAGCAGCCCCAGATACATCAGGGATGCACACAAACACATGCACGGATGCTTGCCTCCACCAAGTTATATTATATTAACACACGTGTATGAGTGTATTCGATGTGTGTGCGTGTGCAGCAACTTTGTTTACTATCTCCTTTAGTCATTTTCCAGCTCACCCTTCATTAGTGAATATCCAGCTCCAGCAATGGCGACACCACCAGGGGAACGCCAAGGTAAGAGACTGGCGCTCCATCTCACTCTTTCTCTCTCGGCTGGTCTCCTGTGGGTCTTACCTGTAGGCTAGCTGCTCTTGTTTATGTAACCCCTGAGCTGGGTAAACACACACACACACGCATTGCACGAACACAGGCGCACACACTTGCAGCGTTTGGCATCAAACAGCTGAGTTAAGCTTAGCAGGGCTGTGTGCTGGGGGCGATAGAGGGGCTCCGGTCTGGCCCCGTTCTCAGCAGCAGCATCCTGGCTGCATCAAAGTCTTTACCGTACGATTCTCCAGGCCCAAACAACAGGCTGCTCCAACGCATGCCTGGGAATTGGACTGAACAACAACTGAAAAAATGAAACAATAGGTTACTTATTAAAATCCGACTGATGAGATTTCATTATCAGCACCGAATGACTCTCTGTGAGACATTTTACTGCGCAGATGAGGATTTCCATTACATCGTCACTAAAACAAATAAATTAAGAAACCTAATGTGTCTGCTTGGTGTCTGGGAATGTTGCTGCTAATGAGATATTTTGTTGATATGACAGAGAGGTTTAAGCCTGTTCTGCTGATGCCCAGAGCCACTGAATCAGACTTATTGCTCCACTTCTGCACAGAAAGCCAGACAGCCAACTTAGGTTATTAAAAAGGTGTCTGGTGTGGGCCTTGGTTAGGTAATACTTTTAGACTGTATTGATTAGAGGCCGCTGACAGGTTCTGATGTTAGCCCTGGAAATGCATCAAGTGGCTAATGAGCAGCTATTAGGCCCATTGATTTGCTGATTTCAATTGATAGCTAGCAGGGCAAAGCTGCACGTCAATATTTGCATAACTAATACCCTGCAGCTTTAGGCATTGAAAAATGAGACCTCAATGAGTAAAGGGAGACAGAAAGGAAAGACAGAGAAAGAAAGAGATGCATTCAGAGAGAGAGAAAGAGAGCAGATGTGAATAACGACAGCAGATAAATGCAGATCAGAAATCCAGAGGTATGAGTAACCATCAAAACAATGCAAATGTCAAGAGGAGCTAAAACACCACCAGTTTCCTCTGTTCTGCACAGTTCTGTAGGTCGTCTGTACAGTTGCGAACCACCAGTGCAACAATCACAAGATGTGACGCTGATGCCTGTCTGAGGCCTGTGGCTGCCAGGGGTCAACAGGTCACACAAAATGAAGGAAAATTCTGACAGGCTGAGCCAGATGTCCCGGGTGTGTCCCCAAGGAGTGAGCACATACGTATGTATGTGTTTGTAAGAGCGCGTGTGAGCAGGGAGATGTCCAATGACAGAGCAGGTGGCTAAGCCAGTCTAATGTGCGTTCCCACGAGACCACACACACATAATACGCACAGTCACTCATATATTACTCTCCACCCACTCTTCAAAAAAGCCACATGTCTCCATAACCCACGTCTCCCAACAATGCACCTTCAACCACAAACACACACGGAGGCCGAGTGATCCCCTGCGGTGCTCACCTTGTTATCAGAGTGTCAACTGGTCTCTGTGGAGTTTGTCCTCCTGATGACTCCTGTCACCATCATCAGAGACCTGCCACGCAACACTAACGCTCCCTTAAAGGTCCAATGTGTAAGATGAAGTGGATTTATTGGCAGAATATGGCAGAAATGGAAAATAGTGCTTTCAAAGTATGTTTTCATCACATTTACAATGACCTGAAAATAAGAATTGTGTTGTGTTTTTGTCAGAGGTGGGTAGTAATAAAGTAAAAATACTTCATTTCTGTACTTCCGTAGAGTTTTAAGTATGTATATTTTGAGTATTTTTTTCTGGCAACTTTTTACTTTAACCATTTACATTTTAACACAAATATCTGTACTTTGTATTCCTTAAATTTTCAACACTGTATTCATCAGTGCATATCACACACTCAGACATAACAGGACCAGAATGATGTAAAAGATGTAACAAAACAAAACAGCCAAAAGAGGGAAACTGGTCTACAGAGAAAAGTTGAGGTTCAGTTAGCTTTGCACCGAAACAGCCCATACAAACGTCCTTCAGTGGCCTACTTTTTACTTTCACACTTCTTATACCAAGTATCTGTACTACTACTACTATTTGAGTTCAGAATGTGTGTACTTTTTTAGTTTTTGTTACCTTAAAATAAGTTGTTTTTATCTGCAGAGGGTGCAGGTCCTATTCCATGGAGGCTGGCATGTTGTACCACTGTATTTATACATTAGCCCAGAACGGACAAAACAAACAGTGGCTATAGAGAGGGCCTTTCACATTTTTTGCAAATTTTGTGATAGGGTTGGGTGACTGGACAAATATTTCTACTATTGGCGATTGGGTGAGTCCATCACCGGTTGGTTTTTGAGACATTTTACTTTGTTAATTTTAATGGTCTGCAGAGTGAGAGCTGCTGAGCACTGAGCTCGAGGAGGAGTAAGGGGAAAGCCTGCAGAGGCAGACTATTTCCACATACGTATAACGCGGTGAATTAAGAATCTATTTCGAACAAACCACAGCTGGTAATTGTTGGAACAGTGGAAAGACTGACAAAGACGGTTTCGGTGAGTTCTACATTGTTTTTCTGTCGAGTTTGGTTGAAGTGCGTTTTTCGATAAGTTAACCAGACAATTAAACTTGCCATAATTCTGTAAAAGGGAGAAAACCTTGATTCAGAAGGTGTGCTGTTGCACTTTTCTGTTTAATAAGGAAATTGGGTATAAGAAAGTTTCATTTCTTGACACTTTGTGTGTTTATTTTGTTCACTGGACATAGCATACATAATGTAGCAAATCATACGAACACATCTCCCAGCTTTGACTTTAGACGATGGGAGGGAGGAGAGGATATGTCGGCAATCACCGGTTGATGAGCTGATGATGGCTGGTAGGAATACTTTAACATATTGCCAAACCCTGTTTTGCGGTCACCATAGGCTCACCTGCATACTTGGAAGGGGAGGGAGAGACAAGGTGTTTGCATTCTGCAAGCACACCACTAGATGCCACTAAATCCTACACAATGGTCCTTTAAGCCTTCTTATTAATTATCAGGTCTATAAGTTCTCTGTAACTAATGTTGAATACCATACATGTTTACCTTCTTTGGATTAAACAGGCATGTAGGCATGAGTATTATCTGACCTTAGCAGATAAAGGCATGTGATATA
>JAJHUR010021679.1:0-28461 GCA_027495735.1 Lutjanus campechanus | reverse complement strand
GCCCATGTACTGAGGCTGGTCCTCTGCAGCGGCCGCTGGTTCGACTCCCGCCCTCGGCCCTTTGCTGCGTGTCATCCCCTCTCTCTGCCCCATTTCCTGTCCACTCTTCAACTGTCCTATCTAATAATAAAGGCACAAAAAAAAAAAATGTCCAAAAAAATAATTAAAAAAAAAAAAAAAAAGAATAACTGTACAGAACAGTACAGTAGGGGCTTTTAATCAGATAAAGCAGGCAGAACCACTGACATGGCTCTTTGATTTTGTCATTACAGATAAATTGCCAATATGAGGTAAGGCACCACTTTCCACAAATCAAATTAATCTGAAGGCATGTGTGCAAGGCTAAATGAATGATGGATTGTAGTGATTACAAACTGGAGTGGACTCTGTTTTCTCTGCTGTGGAGATGCTCTGCATCTGGTTCATTTCACTGGGCCTTCCTGTCATGTAACAGGATTGGATACAGTATTTCTTCCTGGTGCATTCTGGGTGACAGTGTTCATTTTGGGTTAACATGATTTCAGTTTTGCTACAACAGCCATCCTCCTGCACACTGAGACTGTTATAGATAAAAACTCCTCATATTGAGAAACTGATGAAGTATTTCTGTGAACTTCTCTTTTGCTCCATTGCACTGAAATAAATACAGTTTTTGTTGGGTATTGCACTCAGTGGCGTAACGAGTCAGCACCAGGCCCTAGCCATCACAGTTAAGCATAATATGACGTAATGTCCGTGAATGAAAGAAGTGAAATTATGCAGCTTTAAAACGACCAACAACAGTAAAATGCACCGCAGTGATATAGAGGAGGAGTCATAATAGCAAGGCCGAGATAGTGATGAATTAGCCTGCCTGACAAAATCTGGTGTTTGGAGCATCATAACTGTCAGAGCAGCTTCTCATACAACTCATACTAACTGGTGACAGCAGCACCTTTAAACAGATGCAAATACAGTGATGGCCCACCATCACATTGATCACAATCTTCATGTCTACATGTTGGCATTAGCAAATAAACAAAAATATAAGCATGTCGGTTGATTATTTGTCAAATAAAATAATAAATAAGTTCTACTTACATCATCCGTATGGGTTTGGGGTCTGTTTCTCCGAAGCTTAGATTATTTTGAAGCTCTCTGCACCACATGGAGCTGCAGTGCAGTCCAGCTGTCATTTCTGTGAGCCCACTGTGTGATCTCTACTGCTTGGTTGGTTGTTTGGTTTCTGCACAAATAAAATGTTTGAAACATCTTCATATTTCCCGTATTTTCTGTCAGAACTTCCGACATTGAATTTGTGGAAGATGGGTACTCCCAGTGCTTTCTCCATACAATAATACACACTTATATTTGATCACACAGATGATCAAATACAAGGCGATGAGAGCTTGGGTTGTGTCCCAGGGAGCCCTGTCAGCACTGGTCCCCAGAGAAATTTTGAGAAATTGAAAGTTCTTTGGAGTCAAGACCTGCTGAAGCCAGTGCATAAGAGTTTCTGAAAAGGTTTTCTATCCAGGCCCAATGCCAAAATGCAAAGAAAATGCCTTTAAAATCCTAAATGAAATAATTTATATGCATTTACGAAATTTAATAGGCTTAGATTTACTTAACTTTCAATAAATGCCACATGTAAATCTATTATTTAACGACTTGTTCACCAGCTGTATATTTGTAATAGATAAGTGTCCTGATGTTTATAACTGACTTCATTTAAATAAATAAATATGGCATTTGACGTTTAAAAATATTTAATATGGGGTTATTGCTGAGGACCAAAATAATTGAATTTGTTATTAATAATAATGTTTAAAAATTTTAATCCCTGATAGTCATGAATTCATATGTATTTATTTGTTTCTATTTAATGTTCTTTTATACACATCAGGCATTTGTGGGGTAAAAGTAATTTTGTTGGCTTTGTTGTTGGGTTGTTGTTATTTACTAATTTGTTTACTTCTAAAAATATTGTTCTTGTTTTATTACGTCCATCTTGGTCGTAAATGGGATCCCTTAATTTGCGAAACTCTCGCGAGATTTACATTACATTACATTTATTTAGTTGTTTCTTATTTAGTCGTTTCTTCATTGTGCACGTTGTACAAATTAATTAGGTTTTAAACTGTGACAGCGCGGTCAATAATATAAGTTTAAGGACAAACAACACTTTGGGTGGGGTTAGGGAAAGGTAATAATTTGGTTAAAATGATCACTCTCGCGAGATCTTTCGCGGGTCTAGCGTTCTCGTGGCTGAAAATAAAGGTTTCTTTAAAAAAAGGAAAAGAACACTTCCGGGTCAGCAGTAATCCGAGCAGTCTACACCTCTGAGCTTGTTAGTTAATTTGCTAAAAACGTCTGTCTTTAGAGAGGAAGAGGAGAATTTAATCCAGCAAAGTGTGAAGAAACAACATGGCGACCACCATCAGCACTCAGCGGGGGCAGGTAGGCAGTGGGCTCTGACTTCAGTCAGTTTATGGTGATAAATTACACACAGACAGCTGCGGAACTAGCTGCACTGTAGTTTGTCAACATCTGTGGCAACTAACTTTAAACCATTAAACAACAACTCACAGTTACATACAGCGGTCTACATAACACACTGACAACGTCATCTACCTACTTACAAATACTATCACGCCATATAACGTTAGCGAGCTAGCTTAATGTTAGATTATATTAGCCTGCTAATAGTCTCTAGGTTCAGCGTCAATGAATAGCCACAGTGGCTCATATACAGGATTAAGGTGTCTAAATACCAGGCTCTGATGCAAAGTGTTGGCTGTACATTCAACAATAACGATGACGAACAGGTTTGTTATAAACGTTAATTTAGCAGGCTACTGAGACAGTTACTATCTGCGAATATTAGCTGGGCGGTGTAGAAACCAGAAAACGGTCCTAGAAAGTATCGTTAGCTTTAGTATTAGGTATAAGCACAGAAGATCTACTGCAAAAAGACTCGAATTGACCGTTTTCACAGCAGCCATATTGGAATGAAGTAGCAGGTTAAACACAGGTGTTACCAATGATTCAAGCTAATGTCTCGTTCCACGGCACCCTGACTGTTTGACGTGAAAGCAACAGAACTTTAATTAGTCTCAGTGTCGACACCTGTTAACCCTGCTGTTTAATGTCATGTCATGTCACGTCATGTAGGTAATCAAATGAATAAAAGAAAATATACATCTGTTATTGTACGTGGGTATGACATACACTTGTAATCATGGTCAGTTCGTGATAAAATGTCACGTCATCATGTCCTGAATAAATGATCTGCTGCATCATACACACCCGGGACAATGAAGTTACACAAATGGACAAATCAGTCTCTTTTCTGACGGAAAGTGTCTCATATCTCAGATGAATCATTGAAGCTGATAAAGAAAAAAATTATGGGAATTGCCAAGGGCTGCAACTAAATGATTGTATTCCGTTATTTTCTCGATTAATTGATTATTAGTTGCTTATCTGAAAATGACATAAAATTATGAAAAATGTCAATCAGTGTTTCCCAAAGCCCAAGTTGACATCCCCAATTGTTTTGTTTTACTCACAACCCAAAGATGATGAGTTTACTGTCATACAGGAGTAAAGAAACCAGAATATATTCACATTTAAGAAGCTGAGAGAAGAATTTTGACCTTTTTTTCTTAAAAAAATGAAAAGATTTAATCAGTCATCAAAACAGTTGGTGATTAATTTATCTATAGATTAATAAAGCTTTCATTGTTGCAGCTCTAGAATTGCCTTTTAAATACAGGTGTGTTCACTTAGTGCCAAAAAAAGAAAAGAAAACATTTGAAAAACTCAACAGCAATGTCTCTTTCCTGAAATCATGATCCAGTTACTCATAAATAATCTACACACCATGTAGTGAGCAGAACTATTTTCTTTGTGTGCTAAAAAGAAGGTTTATTGCAGGACTTTATGAGACTGCACTGTAGATGTACCTAATAAACTGGTGACTGAATACATGTCACTGGTGCTGGTTAATACTCAAATTAAGACGCGGATGAATGGATTTCATGTTCTCTGTGGTCTTTATGCTCTTGTCTGCCCAAGAATGAAGGTGAAACAAATGGCCATTTCATTCAGGCATTTTCAGTCTCTTTTAGCCAGAAGATAATACTGATGTTGTGTAAACACACGTTGCACACACTCCCATCTGTGCAGAACGTCACTGGACCTCCAGATTAGCCACTGAACATTAGTCTGTTTAGTCTGTTCATTCTGGTCCAAATTTGTACAATAGTGAAGGGTTTTAACATGAATAAGTCTGTGAGAGAGGGTGTGGGCAGACTTATTAGTGCAGCCATTCCCAAACTTAAGAATGTCACAGCACTATTGGAAATCTGAAAATCTTCTTAGGCCCACCCAAAACTTAAATCACAACTCTGAATAACACAATACCAATAACTAGATATGAGATATGTTAATGTGATGCGTCACTAAATTTGGTGTTAATGCCTGTTAAATGAGGTCAGATGAATGAATAATAACACATAATTAAAATCTCATAGCAGAATTTATTTTCATGACCTCTTAAGGCCCTCACTTTGGGAATCACTGTATTAGAGTTTCTAGTGATTCTGTGAAAGTCTGTGACACTTAAATCAGTCTCCTGGTCTGGTCACGTCACTGGACTGTGATAGCTTATTGTATACACACCACATGCTGTTGATCACATGACTTGCACAAGAATGCAGCTATTGGCTATATCATTAGGATGAGTTATTTTAGGATCACATGATGTTCACGAGATTCAAATGAGGGATGCTATTTTGGACAATCAATTTTTCAGTCAGGGGTTCCTCATTTTGTAATGTTAGTTTTGGATTAGAAATAATACTTTGACGAAGACAAAATACACAGATAGAAAAGCAGAATAATCGATACCACAAACTCAAAATAACAGAACTAAGAGAGATAAACTCCTAAAATGTTAAAAACCCCACTCTAACCCATCCAGTGTTTCCTTATTTCCATGATAGCCCCTCCCTCAAACAACTAATTAATGAATCTCCAAAATTAAAGTAATGAACACATTTGTAAATAAATCAAATCCAATTCAAATAAAATGCTTTCTTAAAATCAAACCTGTTTGGAAACTTGAACATCAAGTTGTTTTTTTACTGTCCATCTGTCTCAGGTGTGTGCTTTCTCTTTGCATCATCAGTCTGTCTGCGTGTGTGTGTTTTCAGGTGTATATCGGGGAGCTCCCTCAGGACTTCCTGCGGATCACTCCCACACAACAGCAGCAGCAGGTCCAGCTGGACGCTCAGGCAGCCAGACAGCTGCAGTACGGAGGCTCAATAGGCACCGTAGGGCGACTCAGCATTACTGTGGTCCAGGTAAATACAGCTCAGCTCTGCTGTTAGATATACAGCTGGGTTCATTTGAATATTTGTATGAGTTTGTGTCTGTAAAATATATAAATGGATGTTATGATACTACTTTATATTTTTAAAATTGTTTTCCCTCCTGTGTTTATGACTTAAGAACAGGATAATTTATCTAAGTTGCAAGTTCTTCATCTGTGTAACAGGTGAAAATTTTTGGCAGGTGATTTTTTTTGTTGTTGTTGATAGGATCATTTTATGTTGTTTGTTGTTGTAATACTCATTTTGGCCACAGGAGGCTGAAGTGCATCATTACCCCAATACCTTACTAACACCGTGTACCAATGCAACATACCATATGTAAAGAGTATATGGAGAAATTAACCTCAGCTGGAAGAAAACATGAATGCTTATAGACCTATATAGAACATTGGGTGGTGGTGCACTTCAGCCTTTTGTTGCCGCAATGGCTGAAAAAAAATCACCTGCCAAAACATTTTTTCACCTGATTTTACAGATGGAAAAACAAATAACTAACTGTATCTGTAAACCACCATCCAACTGATATGCATCATCTTACTGAAGCCACCCTGTTTGTTTTGCTGTGTAGGCCAAGCTGGCTAAAAACTATGGTATGACCCGGATGGATCCGTACTGCAGGATCAGGCTGGGGTACGCAGTGTACGAGACACCAACCGCTCACAACGGAGCCAAGAACCCACGCTGGAACAAAGTGATCCAGTGCACGGTGCCTCCTGGGGTGGACTCCTTTTACCTGGAAATCTTCGATGAGGTGAGGACGGGGAGAGCTGTGGATCATCTGAACTGTTAAATATGTACAGACTGTAGCTCTGTCAGATTCAGCTTGACTTCAGGTACGCAGATTATAAGATGTTTGTAAGTTTAGTTTTGTTATTTCCTGCTGCAAATGACAAATGGTCTGAGAATAGTTTCAGTTTTTAAAATTATTGTTCCACTCTACTATTTGGCTAATTGCTGAGGAAAGTCAGAATATCTTTAACATTAGAGTAGACCTACACTAGCAATTATATGCCACTTTGACTTTTGATTAATCAGTTCATAAATATTCAATACTGTCCTATAGGAGTAAAGAAACCAGAAAGTCTTCACATTTAAGAAGCTGGAATAAGGGGATTTTGATTTTTTTTTTCTTAAAAAATTACTCAAATGGATTAATCAATTATCAAAACGGTGGGCAGTTAATTCGGTAATCACTTAATAATCGATGAATTGATTAAAAGCTCCAGGTAATTCCCATGTTGTAAACCCATCGAGTGACAAATGGGGAAACTGTTTCCTCTTTTCGTGTAAAAGTGGAACTAATTCATAACCTCAGTTTGTCAGAGCAGCCATACTTGCAATTATTTTTTCTAATACCGTTATCTCCAGATGGGCTAATTGTTTTGTCATCCTGAGAAAATAAAAGGTTGTTTCCTCTTGGAGATAATATTTACTAGAGATCAGAAGTGCCCTGCCAGTGTAACAGTTGTGTACTCCCTGTTGCATTGTGTGATAAATCAGGCAGAGTTGTCACTTTTTGGCTGTTGGATGTGGGGCTGCATAGTCAATGGCTGCACCCCTCAAGTCTTTAAAAACTCAGGAGAGGGCGCTCATACCACACACAAGCAAATGTCCCTGATACAACACAACAGTCCCACTAAAGTTACTAACAACCAGGGTTCTTACACCGTGTCCAATGTTAAATGCATTAGCATCGTATGGCTCTGGTGAATTACATATTTATATGCATATACTCAAAATTACTATTTCACTTCTTCATCACATTAAATCAGATGTTATTGAGCTCTGAACAACTAAAATTATGTCCCATGATATCATAACAAATTAAAGGAAAACAGCAAAGTTTCATGTTTCAAAATGCGTCACCTGTCTGTAAGTGGACTTGGCATGTAGAGCTGCAACGATTAGTCGAATAAATGATTAGTTGTCAACTATTAAATGAATCGGCAAATTAAGAAAAAAAACACCAAATTCTGTGTTTTCAGCTTCTCAACTTTGAATATAGTCTGGTGTCTTTACTCCTCTCTGACAGTTCAGTTCAGTTCATTTTCTGACATTTTATGGATCAAACAAATAATTGATTAATCAGGAACATGACCGACAGATGAATCAGTAATAAAATGATAATTAGCTGCAGCCCTATTGGCATCCTGTACAGCCTTTTATTTCCTTATCTAACTAAGTTTGATATTTAAAGTAATGCAAATACAATCTCAAGCAGTTTCAAGCACTTTATCCAAAACACAGCATTAAAATTCAAGTGTTTTCAAGGATTTCCAGCACTTGTGTGAACCCTGAACATATTGACAAAAATAATATAGTCAAGCAATGGCAAATAAGCGCCAAGTGGAATCATTAACTCTGCTACACCAGCATACATAGATGGCATCTTGACAACTGATTTAAGCTGAAAATATCACTAAAAAGACGTTGATCAACACATCAAACTGTTGGTCAGTCAAGGTCTAGAACAGCCACAACTTCACAGGCCAGAGCAGTGTCCTAAAGTGATCGGTGTCCTTTGGGAAAAATGATCTCATTTCAAGAATTTGGCCTGTTGTTTTCTGGAGATGACACAATAAATCAACCCGTCATTTTAATAACTCTCATCGTCTGTTTCTCTGTTTTTGCTGATATGTCACTCAGAGAGCGTTCTCCATGGACGACAGGATAGCATGGACTCACGTCACCATCCCTGAGGGCCTGAGGGAGGGCAGTGTGGTGGACGAGTGGTTCAGCCTCAGCGGCAGGCAGGGCGACGACAAGGAGGGCATGATCAACCTGGTGATGTCGTTTGCTGTGAGTACATTTGCACACAACCCGTCAAACAGACTGAAACGTGTGTGCAGCAGAGTCTCAGCTGCAGCAGATTCACTCAGCAGAGCTCTTGTCTAAAAAAAAGCACTAGATTTGTTTCTTATCTAAATAAGATCATGAAAGACTCGTATGGCTTTCTTTGTCATCTGTGACATAAAAATATATGTATTTTCACACAGTCAGATAAATTAAAAGTGTGCATCCTCCTATAGTTCAGTTAAAAAGTCAGTGTACCTGTGGAGCTTCTCTCCCGCAGCTGTCCAGCATCACCTTCCCTGCACGTTCTGTGCTTCTTTTTTGCCGTGAATTAAGGATTTATTTGGACCAAGCCAGAGCTGGTGATTGTTGGGACAGTTATTTAGTTTCTGTAAAATTTGAACGAAGCTGACGATGATGCAGAAGGATTCTGGTGAGTTTGGCGAGAGCAATCAAACAGCTGTTTCTGGTTGAACAAAACATATCTTAACTCTTGTAAAATAAGGTCTCTCCATGATGGGGTCAGGCACTGACAGGAACAGTCTGAGTCTGTCAGTGGCAAAAACAAACAAGCAAACAATCAAGCGTCACCTGCTCTGCTCGCTCTACAGGCGGCTGTTGCATTGCTCTGTTTACAGGAACAGATAAAGAAACATGTTTACCAACCTCTTCTCACTCTTTCTCATCAGTCAACTGACAGCACATATTGTCCTGAGGATATATTTTTAAAAAGTGCAGCAGCTCACATAATAATTATGATTCCCTTCAGTTCCTCAGTGAATTGTTCTCCCTGTGCATTTTTGTAGCTTCTATCTGTTTAATCCTGTAACTGTGATGCAAACTAACTGACAAAGGAAGAAAACCAATGCTTAACTGGGAGAAACTCAGTCGACTATTGGGGCTCCGACTGATGATTCGAATCATCTACTATCAGGGGGAGGCCCTAGATGGAACTAATTTGAACTCAGCCTGACTTGGGTCCCATATTGAGGTTTGGTTTCTATAAACTTGGTAAGACCTCTACACTGAGGGGGTTTCAGGTTTCCTCCGTTGGATTACCTTTAAGGAGAAATCTCTTATATATTTACTAAATCATGTAAATATGTAAAGTTGAAATGTGTCTGATATCAACACTACATAGTCCCCCTTTGAAGTTTCTATTGTGGGCTGGAATAATTGTTTCATGTTAATCAGAGTTCAGATTAATGTTGAATGTTTGCAGGATGAGTTTGTTTAGAAATCATAATAACCTTGTAGCAGGCGTAGATGTTTATAACAGTTAAATCAAGCAAAATGTTATCGTAGTTCGGCGGGCAGTGAGACAGGCAGCCACTTAACTCAAAGTCCAGAGTGTGTGTTTTCAGAACACTGGGCTTTTGTTTTCAGGATAACAGACTGAACTTTACACTGACAGACAATTGACAGTTCTAAACAGCTGATCAACTCACAGTGGAGGACTTGCTTGTTATTGTCAGTTTACAATGTGATGCGCGTCCTGCACTCCTGCAGAGTGCAGAGCTTCACCTTTGCTTCAGCTATAGATTGTGTATTGAATAGGATTTTGACCTATTTAATACATCGTCTACGGCTCCAACTCACTATGTGGGCTGCTGCTCTCATTTTTGCTCCATTAAAAGTGTGTCACAGGTGTATTTTCAACATCGTGCCAGTAAGCTGATGAGTTTGTAGTCAATAACACCATTAACCCTGTGTAATTTAATAATGTTCTCACTGCAGTATCACTTGAGGAGAAAGGTGTTGTATTAGTTAGTAATTTAAGGTGAGCACATTCATAATATTTTTGAATTATATTTTGTGTTTTGTTTTTTTTCATTAAATGAAGTGAAAATAATCAAGCATATAATCGACTGTTAAAATATTGGTGAGTTGCAGCCTTAGTGTGTAGGAGCTGATTTCTGTAGGGGCTTCCTCTTTGCACACTGTGGACTTTGCTGCCCTCTGCTGGTGTGGATGTTGCCTCCAAACACTTCAGGTTGTTGAATGCTCAGTTGATGATGTGATTGTTGTCTCTGTGTCTTTGTGCCAGTCTTTACCAGCGGGGATGATGACTCAGCCTGTTGTCCTGATGCCCTCAGTGTATCAGCAAGGAGTGGGATATGTGCCCATTGCAGGTCAGACAGACAGAGACACACACACACACACACACACACACACACACACACACACACACACACACTACATTTCTGTTCTTTCGTTCCATCCCGTGAAAACAGGCTAATGTGAACTGTTTTCTGTCACTCTGGAGGAGCTTTACCAAGTCTAATGATGCCACAGTGATGTCATCAGGTTTAGGTGTCAAAGGATGAACTGCTTTTATATCAAGAAATATGTGCGAAAGCACCTCCATCATACAGTAATCAATAGGAAAGAGCTGCAACGATAAATTGATTAATCAATTATTAAATTGATCACCAACTATTTTGATGATCAATTAATCTTTTGAGTTATTTTTTAATAAAAAAAATGTCCAAATTCTCCGATTTCAGCTTGTTAAATGTGAATATTTTCTGGTTTCTTTATTCCTCTTATGACAGTAAACTAAATATCTTTTGGTTTTGGACATGAGGAGACATTTTACAGACTAAACCGCCGATCATTCAATAACTGATAAATCGAGAAAATAAACAACAAATTAATTGGTGATGCAAATAATCATTAGTTGCAGCCCTAAATGCCCTATGACACATCCAACACTAGTTCAGTTAAGAAGTCTTTTCCTCTCATCTCTTTCTAGGTTGGCTTTTTAGTGTAATAAAAATCTAGTTTGTCCGCATTTTGGCAACAAAACTACTTCATAAATTCACTAGAATGCAGGAGAACAGTTTTTGAAATGAGTCTTTGATTCGGTTTATTGAGGGAAGATTCTCAGATAGCCTAGTTAAGTTTGGTCTCCTCATTTAGGCCATAATGTCTGGAGGTTCAATTATGCTGGTTAAACATAGATATTTGTCCACTAGCCTGTTGACACTACAGTGTCCCCGTACTTCACAACTCATTGTGACAACACTGACTCCACTGAAGCTGCGTGTGTTCTGTGTCAGCAGGAGTGCCTGCAGTCTACAACCAGGGCATGGTGCCCATGGCCATGCCAGCAGCCATGCCAGCCGTTGGGGGCCAGGGGCCGGTGTGCAGCGAGGAGGACCTGAAGGCCCTGCAGGACATGTTCCCCAACCTGGACAAGGAGGTGGTCCGCACAGTGCTGGACGCACAGCAGGGCAACAAGGACGCTGCCATCAACTCTCTGCTGCAGATGGCCGAGGAGCTCTAACTGCACGACACGAGCTCACAGTGGACATGCCAACACACACACACACACACATATAAGCATGCACGCAGACATATAAAAATCTTTACTCATGGAGAGACTGCCCACCCTTTGCATACACACACATAGATTCCTCCCACACGGCGGCCATATGTGAGCTCCCAGCAGCTCGGCTGGTGGCCTCAGACATGTGTCTCCTCTCCCTTTATTGACTCTTGGTTGGTCTAACAGTACATGAAGCCCAGGCTGTCTCCTCTAACCCACAGCTGCCTGTCTCAACAAGCATCACAACAACCCCCTTGGATAAGACGACATCAGTGTCAGACGTATTTTGGCGTCATCATTAAGGTTTGTATCTCAGCAGAGGCTCAAACTGAATATTGACTTATCAGTAGTAGTTTGACTTGATGGGTATTTTAAGTCTCACTAGCCCCGATCATTATGTGTTTGATTGTTTCAACATCACAATCTTTCACTGTATCCATGGTAACCCATCTGTATCCCCTCCACTGATCCCAGGGTTTGATTTGCACTGTTTGAGCTGTAGTGAGTCACGTTCAGTCCATCTTCTGTTTATGGTGACGTTGTTAATAGTGTGTGGACAGCCTGTCTATAGTAACCTGCAATGAACTGCTTCTGTTTCATATGTAGCTGTAAAATGTTTAGTGCACTCGAAAATCTGATAAATTATTATTATGGATGTATTAAATTATATAGAATTCTATATGCTGCGAATGAACAAATGAGCTGAGGCGCGGAGGACCAGAAGAAATTCTCTTTGACAGTGATAAAACATTTCTTTGCAAAGTTTTGATGTAACAAGTTTTTAGTTAGTGAAGTAATGAAGTAATATCTGTGGAGTCACTTTTTAAAAAAAAAAAAAAGAGTTTTGATAAAGATGCAGTGTGAGCATGATGAAGATGAAGACGTCACTTTACTGATGAGATCAGGATGTTTTGAAGCTCAGCAGGATGTTGTCTGTAGAGCTTTAGAGACCAAAACATTACCGTTAAAGTTATCTACATAGTGGCTCAGGTAAAAAAAAACAAAAAAACTGAAGTACACTTCATTTAAGTATACTTGGTATGTGCATATGATTAATGTAGTGTAGTGTGCTATTTTGAATGTACTTAGTAAGTTAATGATTTATCATTACTGCTATTAAAGATAGACTGAAATACAATTAAATGTTCTTGACTGTACCACTGAGACACAATTAAAATGCACTTAAATTTACTTAAGTACATCTTGTTCACTAACGCCTAAATATGTAGGTTTTAATCCAGTTTCTCAGATAAATTTTAATACATTCATGATGTAAAAGAAATATCTTTATAATTCAGTCTGAATGTGTTGTTGTAGATTTTAATTGTAATTTACTTGAATTCGGAATATTTTAGATGCAAGTAAAACATAATTAAAATATACCTCGAGTTGAGACAGCTGAATTAAAATGTGCTTTTAAAAAGTACAGCAGTAGATTTTGTTGTATTAAGGTGGGGTCTCAGAATTGTGAAAAATGTTCATCAGAGCCCAAACTGATGCCTTTAGATGGCTTCTTCTGTCCATTCAGCTGTCCAAAACCCAAACACTCTTTAGCAGCAAGTTTTCACATTTAGGAAGCTGATATTTTTGCTTAAAAAAAATAATTTTTATTTCTCAAATTGATCAGAATAGTTGGCAGCTAATTTTCTTTTTATTGATTAATTGACTTATAATTGCAGCTCTACTCAAAATCGTACAGTCAAGAACACTTAATTGTATTTTAGTCTCCTCAGTAACACTAATAATTAGTAGTATACTTAAATGAAGTCTTCGTCTGTGTGCTTTTTTTTTTTTGTTTTGTTTTACCCGGGTTGGTAAACAGTAATTGACTAAACTTTTAATGAGCTAAATAACCACAGCTGGATGTGTGACATGTTCTCTGGATGATGAAGTCCCCAGGAGCGGACCTCGACTCTAGCGCCATCATCAGGTTAAAACTTGTACATGAGGAAAAGAAACTGATTTGCTGAGCTAATTCATGCTTCTTAGTTTGGTGTACTGATGGACCGCAAGCTTCTAACAGCACAAGCAGAGCTTTAAATGTTTAGCCTCCTTTCAGCCGCAGTACTTGTAGTCTTTAAAGCTTTCCACTGACTCTTGTAGGTTTCAAGGTCTTGTTGTTAAATGTGCTGTCTGCCAAAGGTTTCACTGAAGAGATGTCGTCTCATAGTTGTGATTTTTCACTTGTGATTCCAAAACTACCACTGTTGATTCTTAAAACGTCACAGTCATTTTATTCTGTGTCATGTGATTCTGTTATTTTCAGTTCACCGCTGCTGCCGGACACCTTGGTCTTAAATCTGATTCACTTTAAAATGTTCATTTATTAAAATCCTTGGCACCAACTGCAAAGTGTTAAGCCAGAAAACGAGGACAGGTTTTAGTATTTTACATGACAGGCTGAAATAGTTTTATGAACAGTGTGAACCCAGCTGGGCTTAGGTTAGTTAGCACCGAGAGTGAAAAGCCCAGGGTTTGTAAAAAGTCTTTAAAGTTTGGAAAATTAGTATTTTAACTTATATTTTCAAGGTTAGGAATATAGGATATTAATCATGTATTGATCCCTTCCTCTGGAAACTAGTGAGCATTAAATAATCGTGATCAAAACATTACATCAGTTAATATGAACAGTTGGTCAAATAAAGTGACAACACACATTGATGGTTATGGGTATGAAGGAATTTGCAATTGCATTTACAGTAACAGTTTACATGTGATGATAAAGGTTTCAAGAATCTGGAAATTTCTGGTTTAGGTACCTTGAAAAGTGCTTGAATTTTCCTTGTAAAAGGCTCTACAAACCCTGAAAGTTCTGTGAGGTTTTGGACTTGCGTGACAGTCCATCGTTAGCTCGAGCTGTGTCAAACTAACAACACAATCTTTTTACCGCCTGCTCACAATATACAGATGTTTTTCAAAGAGTTCAATTTTGTGATTTTTGTAAATATTCACCATTCCCCAGAGATAAATACAAAAGTCAATGCAAGTGTTCATTGCAGAAATATAATTTTAATAATAATAATAATTAGCATCCAAGAAATCCAAGAAAGTTTACATCACAGTAGTATGTTGTGACATTGAAAAAGAGCACATGTTGGCCTATAAATAATAAAATCTGATAAGATAAAGAAGGTTAAAGGCTAAGTCTTGCATAGTGTTTGGAAGATTTCAGTTTCAGTCCAGTCCTGTCCGGTTTAAAGCAGTAAGTCATGGATCAGCGTCTTCTGCGGCGCTGTGGCTTAGACGTCGTCCCCGGCACACATTCTGCTTTGCTGCAGGTGCAGGTCTCCACCATGGTGACGGTGTGCTGGACCTTGGAGCCATCGGCGCAGGTCAGTTCCACCTGCTTCTGACTGGTGGTGGCTTCTCGGCAACACTCACACTTGTGCATCATCATGTTAGCTGCTGCAGAATACCTGTTCATACACACATCAACACACAACAGCTCTTATCTGCTCCACTCATCACAACACTGAGGTGAACATTAAGGCTTCTGCATCAGTATTTAATCCTGTGGCCCTGCAGTGACCTTCATTCACTACATTTACATGCACAATCATTACTCACTATTCTAAATATGAAATTTTAATACAGGTCATGTAAGCAGCATATTTCATTTGGATATTCTGAATTAGGTCTTTATTCTGAATGTAGCAGTTTCTGACGTAGAACATGCCACTATTATTCAGGTTTTAGGAGCATTTTGTGGACATGTACACCTTTGAACGTTTTTGGATATGCACAAAAATACTGCAATGCCAACCTTTTCAAGAAGGTGTTCAAAGGCTGTGTTTGTACGGTCAAACAAGACCACCACCGGTGAAAAACCTTTAAATTCATTTTAATGCTCAAGTGGCTCCATCCACTCCACTTTTCCATGTCAGATATGCGTGATGAGTCAGAGTTGATCTGCACTTGCATCTGCACTGCAGTAATGCAGTATTACGCTAGTTGGCAACTGCTGCCAAAAACCAAAAAGAGGAAGAAGAGGAGGATGCACAGCTGCATGTATACGGGAATATTAGTGAAATATTCCACCCATTCTTTACAAGTGATATATTTTTCTACTGAAAAAACCTTGAAAAATGATTAATTCCAACACTATAATTACAACATTCGGGTGAAAAATTATTCTTTAAGGATTTGTGTATATGAAATATAACTAATTTATGAAATGTTTTGGTAATTTTTAATTTTTTTTAATTTCTAAATTGCTAATTTCTTGTTGCCAGAAAACACTATTGTGTAAAAAAAAATGTTAAAAGCATCAAAATCTAAAACTAACAATACCTACTAATGACATATGTATAAAATGTGATTATAATCATCTTTGTTTTAAAATACATTTTTTAATGAAAATGTTGACCCTTAAAAGTTGTGTCCCAGATTTCCGTCAGCTCTGTCAGATTTTTATAAAAACATGATTTAATCAGGCATAAAAAGGGTTAGCTATACCCTAAGCTGTGTTGCAAGCAGAGGCTCAACTTTTCAATCATGCCATGAAATCCCATTTTTATATTATCAAATACCTAAATAATACCAAACTAATACGAAAAATGAACACTTGGACAAACATCAGCGTGATGAGAACTACCTAAAACGACAGAAACCATCTTTGGGAAAAATTATTTGGCATGTACTTTGAATTTTTAATTTGGTCCATCTCCCACCTATTAACAGGAAGCAGGATTTGTGACCTGTACTGCAGCCTGCCACCAGGGGGCGATGGAGATGCTTTGCCACGACTTTTGAGAGCTCTCATGCTGTCTATTTGTCTACGTACGGTCTGTGGTTGAGTCTCATTCCCAGATTATCAAATGATTATTATTTGATCAAATGATTATTATAATATTATTAAACATTTTGAATCTATGGCTCTTAAATGATGGTGAACTTGGACTGATTTAGACTCACATGGACGAGCTTCCACAGTGTCCAGCGCAGGACGTCATGTTGATCGGTTGTGGGCTCTTACACTTATTCACCTCGATGACTGTCTGCTTGCTCTGGACCTCACAGACACTCCGCACCTTGCCTGGAACACACAGCGACCATTTTTAATGATGGCACACAGACGATACACAGGATTTAGGACTATTTAAAAACTGTCGTTCCACTAACTTACATGTTTTGCAGCATCCATTAGCATCAGTTGTCTCGGTGCCCTGGAGAGGGAAGACATGTCATTTTTGTGTGCTGGACACTATGTGATGATGTAGGCATATCAGTTGTACATGTCTGATATACTCACAGGTTCACAGTCCAGGGGGTTAAATGGAGGACAATGGGTCGTGACTTCTTTGGTAATGAACTGTCCATTGATATTCTGACATGTGTACTTCACACACTTGTCGTTGGGGGGAACATAAGAGCCGTCGACCTGTACCAACAGGAAGAGGACAAGCTAAGTCACATCTTCAACTTGAACCAAATCTGCCAAGATCTGACACCATCAAATGTGATATTAAGGTGATATCAAGAGACTATTAATAATTTCATTACTTTTCTTTTACATCATCCAATATAAACATCTTTCATGAAATAAGGCTAGTCTTATTTTTAGCTTTGAATTCAATTTGAAAAAGTCTGCTTCTGTTTGTCTCACATTCATAAACAATCTATCTAAATTGTAAATTGGTAAAAGGAACTCTTGCTACAGTTTATGTCTTTCTACGGAAGCCCTGAGAGGCAAAAGAGAGAAAAAAAACATCCTGGCGATCCATGTTTTTAAGTCTGACCTAATGTTTTATCTCCTGTGTTCATATCTTAAGTGCAGGTGGGAAAAAAAGATTTTGCCAGGATAATGTTTGTTTGTTGTAGAACTCATTCTGTTCACAAGAGGCTCAAGCGCACCACTACCCCATGTTCTAATAGGACGAATATTCCTGGTGCAGTGGTGCTTGCCAAAACTTGCCACTCCAGGCTTCCGTACTTTTCTCCCATTCTTGCTTAATACTGTGAGGAAATTTGTCAGCATCAGCTGCAGTACTGACCTCAATGACCACAGTTTCATTGTCAGGTGTGGTGAAAATACATTTCTTCTGGACACACTTCCCGCAGCACTTGCCAGGTTCAGTCTGATATTCATAACCCTGGAGACAGAGAGTGAAAGAGAAATATTTGTCTTAGTAAGAAAATTTCACTTGATTGCGTTCCATGTTTACCTCCTTTTTCTATATAAATCGTTTGTTTTCAATGCAGCCTCTTCAAATGTTTTATTATGTCATATTCTGCCTTTAACCTGAGAAATTCTTAATTCCTCATTATTCATCCATGCCCAACAATGGATAAAGCATATATCTAATGGAGCCTTCTGAAAAACTGGAACATGAGAAGTATATGTTTATGCATCACAACACTGGACAGTGCATTTAACTGCCTCATCATTTTACTGAAGATGCAAGATAAAGGGACAGTTCACCCCAAAATCAAATATACATATTTAACCTCTTACCCATAGTTCTATTTATCTATGTATCCACCTAGATCGTAATTGGGAGCGCTGCTGAGTTGTGGAGATATAAGCTGAGATGTCAGAACTACTTTCTTTCCACTTAAAAAAAGTAGTTCCAGTTTGAAACTGCTCATAACAAGGCCTATGGATTATTTTGAGTAATCGGGTCATGATTTTTGGAAAGACACACTGGTTTTGAATCTTTCAAATGTGTTTTTTTTTGTGCTTTGAGCACCACACACACAGTGTCATTTAGTCCCATTATAGTGGAGAGAGGGCAGACATCTCTACAGCTGATATCTCCAAAACTCTGCTAAAAACTCCTCTAAGGATCAATATTAGGCATTTCTCAATACTTTCAATGCTGAGTGTTTGCTGACACTGTCAGGCAGCAGTTCATTCAATTACATGTTTATTATGAGGTCCAAATATGAGCTGCTGTTGTACTGGACTGCAGTTGTACCAAATAAAGTGACCAGTGAGTTACAATGTTTTCCTAAAGGCTGTTCCAATCACAGTGCTTTAGTGTAAGAGTAGTGAATGTGTGTGCGTTGTGTGTGTTGGGATGTGCTGTGAATGAGCTTACTTTGGAGCAGGTTGTTTGGCAGACAACAGGTTTGCAGTTGATGATGTTCAGGCCAGTGTCAGGATCCATTTTGGGGCCACAGTAACACACCTGGCAGGGCCCAGGTGTGAACTCTACCTCTGGTATAGGTCCTGGTGTTGTTGTTCCTGATGGTTGTCCCGGGCCAGATGGTCCTCTTGTTGTTCCTGATGGTTGTTCCGTGGCAGATGGTCCTCTTGTCGTTCCTGATGGTTGTCCCGTGCCAGATGGCCCTCTTGTCGTTCCTGATGGTTGTCCCGTGCCAGATGGCCCTCTTGTCGTTCCTGATGGTTGTCCCGTGCCAGATGGCCCTCTTGTCGTTCCTGATGGTTGTCCCGTGCCAGATGGCCCTCTTGTCGTTCCTGATGGTTGTCCCGTGCCAGATGGCCCTCTTGTCGTTCCTGATGGTTGTCCCGTGCCAGATGGCCCTCTTGTCGTTCCTGATGGTTGTCCCGTGCCAGATGGTTGTCCTGTGCCAGATGGTCCTCTTGTCGTTCCTGATGGTTGTCCCGTGCCAGATGGTCCTCTTGTCGTTCCTGAGGGTTGTCCGGTGCCAGATGGTTGTCCCGTGCCAGATGGCCCTCTTGTCGTTCCTGAGGGTTGTCCGGTGCCAGATGGTTGTCCCGTGCCAGATGGTCCTCTTGTCGTTTCTGATGGTTGTCCCGTGCCAGATGGTTGTCCCGTGCCAGATGGCCCTCTTGTTGTTCCTGATGGTTGTCCCGTGCCAGATGGTCCTCTTGTCGTTCCTGATGGTTGTCCCGTGCCAGATGGCCCTCTTGTTGTTCCTGATGGTTGTCCCGTGCCAGATGGTTGTCCTGTGCCAGATGGTTGTCCCGTGCCAGATGGTCCTCTTGTTGTTCCTGATGGTTGTCCCGTGCCAGATGGTTGTCCCGTGCCAGATGGTCCTCTTGTCGTTCCTGATGGTTGTCCCGTGCCAGATGGTTGTCCCGTGCCAGATGGCCCTCTTGTTGTTCCTGATGGTTGTCCCGTGCCAGATGGTCCTCTTGTTGCTTCTGGTGCTGCTGATGTTTCTGATGGTGGTTCTTTTAATGGTGGCTCTGGTGTTCCTGTTGTTTCTGGTGTTTCTGGTGTTGGTATCTTTTCACCAGGCTACAGAAAACACAGAGATGCTTTATATTAATGTTTTACTCTCAAACATCATTTCATTCACTATTCTGCAGAAACTTGTTCTGGACGGAGGAAAGAAAAATCCAAAAGTAATTACTTCTTTTTTGTATTCATTCTATAAGACTATACTGCCCTGCCTGCCGGCATATGCTTTAGTTCATCCTTTCTGTGTGCTTACCTTATACTCAGTCATGTTGTAGACACATACACCTTTAGGAACTGCAAAAAAAGAGAAACATGAGTTAGGTTAACCCTGACACTAGGCCATAGAAAAATACCAAAGGGCCTTATCTAGCTTGTGGGCCGCTAATTGAAACTCATAAAAAAATGTGAAAGGCCGTATCTAGAGCCAGTGTCTGGTTTGTCCACTGTGGGGTACTGTAGAAACATGGTGGTGCAACATGGCAGATGGAAGATGGCAGATGGAAGATGATCCGCACCTTCTGTAGATATAAAAGACTTATGCTAAGATGATTCTTTTCAGGTGGTTATGCACCAGTGAAACATGTGAAAATTATATTCCATACCTGCCATATTCTGCCTAAATTTGACACACTGAACCTTTAATCTTTTAAATTTCATTTATGGTATTTTAATTTCTTTTGGTGAAAATGTCAGTGAATTGAAAACATACCAAATGCAATTGATTCCTGTGTCAATAATTATCTGTATAACAACATCATCAGAATGTGAAAACTTTACCTAAAATGTTTCTGATCAACCACTACAGCTCTGCCATATTCTCAAGCATGTAGACCTACACATGCAAGCCCTTGAGAAATGTGCAACCTACAGTCCAACATTTCTTATTGCTGCTTGCAGTTATATTTTACATTCGCAACAATGAAGTGAAAAAGTTAGCAAAGTTAACTTTTATTTCTGTTTATTAACTGTTTATCTCTAATCATTATTTTTCAGCTGCTGTGGAGATTTTTCAGTATTTACAGTTCTGCATTCCATTTTGTACACCAGCACACAATGCTTTCCTGATAGACTGGAGTCACATACCACACTTGAAGGAGTTGCAGCAGGTGCCATTGATGGTATAGAGTGTGTAGCCCAGCTTGCAGTTAGGTGCAGGGGGACAAGTCCCATTGCATTCTGTTGGGGACAAAAAAATGGATGATTATCAGTATGCGAAGTTGGAGAATTGCTTTGATTTTCCTTCGACAATATTAACTTAAAGAACCATTGGTGGGAGACTGTGCTGAGAGCATCTGAGTTTGACGTAGGTTTCTGTATGATGATATTGCTACACATAAACACATATATATATACATACAAGGTTGAGGGAGGGGAGGGCATCAGTACTCTAACCTACATCAGAGCTTTTTGCTAATGGATAAGTGGGCATTTCCATTTCAAAAGCCCATAAAAGAATGTCATGGCCTTATTAACAGATTATCAGATTTATGACTATTTTTAAATTCAGAATTCTGACTTTATTCTGACAATTGTAACATTTATATGTCAGGTGAAGAGGGGGTGAATACAACACTTATACCAATCTAATGAAAAGAGAGCCTGTGGGTTCATCTTTGTAAGACGCAGATATTAACAAAGTGACAGAATCAGATCAAGTTCTGTGACACTACAACTGACCACATGCTGGTTTTGTGCAGCAGTCGACTGTCTTGTTGACCAGCTGCTGGCCAGTCTCGTTGCAGATGGGGGTTCTTATTTCTTGGCACTGAATAGGCTCACACTGGCTGCTCAAGGAATCCTCGTCACACTCGCACATGTCGCAGCCACTCTTCCATTTGTCCCCAGGCTGGTTCAGAGAAAGGAACCAGTTCAGACACACAGTTCATGCTTTGCTAGTATACATGAATGTACAGGTGTGTATGAGTCAGGCAGATTTCTCACCTTTCTGGGTTTCCCATCAGGTCCAACACAACCTGAAATTCAATCAGAAACAACTGTTTGTGTAGATTTGTCGGTGTGACAGCTAATGCTTTTGTGAACAATATTCCATGACCGATGGAATTTTCCATAGGATCTCCTCTTACCGCAAGTGGTGACGCACTTGTCATACACTGTGTTGAACAAGGTGGTGTCTTCTGGACAGAAGCAACCCTCCTCTGTGTTGTCAGTGGTTGAATTGCTACCAGCCTTGTACATCTTGTTGTATCTGATGTCAGAAATGGAAAGACTGGTTATTACAGTGGTGTGAAGACTTGAAATGCTTTGAGGGACTGTCACACAACAGGGCTCTAAGAGTGGAAACCTTTGCTGATGATGCAGATAGAATATTGATTTATTATGTATCTTTTAGATTGAAATCAAGTCTCTGTCTCTAATAGCTTTGTATTCAACGATACATCACTTGTATCAACATCCATTTGACCCCTAAATCCATTCAATGGTTTTTGAGGTATCCTCCTTACACACAGACACTGGGGATATTACAATTTTTCACAGTTGTTTGCACACTAAAATGTAACTTGAAATGCAATCACTGAAATATGAAAGTCATGCACCGATTCCTTAAGTTTTGAATTCTAAATCACACTTTTTGCAAAACACTGCATAGTTCTTTACACAGGCACAACATTCAAAATTACAGTAAAATCTCTTGTGTTCCTTCTGAAAGCCGATTGCAACACCCACTCCCCACAGAGGTATTGTAACTTACAGTGACTAATTGACCATAGCAGATTCTGGATATGTGAGTGGTTCAACATCAGCTAGCGATTCATACAGTATGCTGCATGGTCTATGGCTGAAACCCCTATATCAGCCAAAAAATGTCTACAGGCAACTTGGCCTGCAGTGATTGTTCCAGATCAAGACGAGACAAGACTCTTGGCCAGAGTGTTTTCCCACTTTGTCTGACAAGGGAGGACATTGCTTGTGATAGACAAAATCCGCTGGCCTGAGATACCTGAGATTCTAAGTAATTATGTTGATAAAGGTATCACATTGGTGGAAATGGGCTACCATAGAAATATGAGCATATGAATTACATAAACAGCGTGAAAATGTTAAGTTACCTAAAAACACAAAAAGGATCATACTGTTGACACACTTTACCCGTCATTGCATGTAGGCTCCACCTTGGGGCCACAGGCCTTGTACACTTTGTTGTCTGGACACTTGTGCTCTGTAAGATGGAGATATGTTTATATACACTTTTTTTTTCCGAACCCACACAACAAATTAAGTATTATACATTACTGATAATATATCTCACCACACTGTCCATTGGTGGCATTCCTCCAGTCGATACAGACTCCTGCCTTAGAGCACTCAGTGGCATAGGCCTCCAGGCTGGCACATGTCTTATTGCTGCAACTGTCTTTCTCACAGTTTTTCACATATGTGTCTGGACTTATGGTATTCTTGCACCGCTCAAACACACTAGAGGGGACATACAAGCCAGGACAGTATATTAGCAAAAGCAATCAGACGAATTTGCATACACTGAGTGATTAGAAAGATATAAACATCATTTAAGATGCAACCAAATAAACCTGCAATAAACTTTAACTTTCATAAAAATGTTCAGTTTTTCTCTCTTCACCTGCTGGTTAGGATATCACAGACATTAGGTGTGCAAATGGGCGGTGTTGTTGGTGTTGGTCTGGTTCCGGGTGCTGGCGTAGTAATTGGTGGAGATGGGGTTGTGGGGGTGACACAGGGGGTACCTGGGACAATCCACTTGTCTGGAGAGTCTAAACAGCTTTCCACCTGGCCATTTGGAGAACGGCAGTCGTTGTCTGGAGAATTGTCACAGGTCCCTGGAAAAGGAGAGGCAGCATAATGAAGCCAGAGCACTGGGACTCATGCAGGAAGCAGCTGTATGAACACATTTGTACTTAAGTAGCACATACAAACAATTTTGTAGAATTAAAGATTTTCTCTTTGGTACAAATGTAATTCACAAGTGATCCAGACGTTTTGTACTCATATAAAGAGAGTCTGCCTTTCAAACATCAATTTGACTTAATAATTATAATAGTTTTTGAATGAAATTATAATGAATTTGGAATTGAAATGTGGAATCAAAATTTATTTTTTTTTTTTCCTATCATCATAACCGCTTGCCAACTCTGCAAGCAAATGTTACAGCTCAGCTGAGGAGTACGTCCTTAATGTTTACATATTACCAGCCTCTCAATCATAAATGCACGCTTCCTTCTGCGTGGTGATACAGATGGTGGGTGTAGTTTGGTAGAAAAATAGTTCCTACATGAAGGAAGTTCCTACATTGCTGTTAAGTTTGAAGGAAGCTTCACACTGTGAATCATCAAAGCTCTCAAATGAGCACATCCTCATGAACTGGTGGCGCTCACTGGCCTGAAACGAGCAGTTTGTGATAGGTTTGTGCCATTAATAACATTTAGTGAATCCGATCTGGAAAACGTGTGCAAGCAAACCGCAAAGAGAAAGTAGAGAATTTACAAGGCTTTACATGAGAAGAAGCTACAATGTGAAAATGTTCTTGCATGAGGCCCATCTCATTTAGTACTGTGTGTTATCGGGGTGGCAGTGTTGCAGCAGGCAGCTGTCTCAACTGTCTTCTGAATAGAGTAATAGGGCAAGGATAAGGGGTAAATGGTCTGCTAACTCACCACACTGTCCTTCAGTTTTCCCACCGAAGATGGAATAAGGAATGTCAATGGTGATTCCGGAGCTCCTATAGACAACTTTTGTGTCGATCGCCGGTATCATCAATGTGATCACCATATCTGTGCTTGTGAGGTTCAGGACAGAATTTCTGTAGGCTGGATAAATACGTTTTTTATTCACAAACACCTGTAGGACAAGGACAACAAAGCACAGCAGAGAAAACTGTGAATTAAGCACATCATTTCAAACTCCAACGATAACATGTTTCACACCACTTTTATTAACAGATTAACCATTAAGGCAGTACCCTCAAAAAATTAATGAAGTGTGATACTGACACTGAAACAACAAATGTCTGAAAATTTGAATCATTGCTTACCACATTAACTGCTGTTCCTGAAACCATTGCCTGAGTAAAACGTACTGTGTTGTTTTTGTATGTAACGGTGAAAGCCTGTGGACAGAATGTACTGTCTTTAGGATCACAGTAACTATTATCCAATATAATGGTCAGGTTGTCTTTAGCAACAGTCTCTTTGACCAGGTAGTAAGTGCAGTTTTCTTTGAAATCGTATGATTTTCCATCAAATGTCTTGTAGTGGGTTCTACTCCAGACCTTGCATACACCTGTAAGATAAAAACCATGAAGGGAAATAATAAGTAAAAACTGGAACATGTAGAGAAACACAAGTACCTCCATCAAGACAGCTTTGTTTCTTTATTAGCAGTTTGTAGCTTTAGTAGTTAGTTGCTTTCATAGCTACTACTACTAAGTCAATTTTTATGTATTTTAGTGGATTCTGCACTGAGACACACAGATGAAAACCACAGTGCACATTATCACTCACTGACAAGATCTTCAGCTGAACATACAAGTCACTCTGGGAAACTGTGTTGAAAGCTTAAATTTTCAACTTACATTCACAAACATAGTGGAAGCAGCATCCGTTTTTGTAATAGACCTTGACAGCCTTGCGGCCATTGGCACAGATGGGTTTTTGTACTGTGTGACAGTCAGCGGTTTTGTTTGTGATCTTTCCATTGATGCAAGTAGCATTGGTGCACTTGTCCACACTCCAGGTCTCTCCATTCTAGAAGTGGATCAAGGAACAGTAAGTCATACCGGAAACCGTGTGTGTCCGTAAAACAATAAGTGTAATTCAACAGATTTTTCAAGATGCAGGCGTGTTAGAGGTAGAGGATGACTCTTTAAATGTTCCAGTTATTTCTACACAAGATGATAATCTAACAATCACTATGTTTTCTAGTTTTCTGAGTAATACAATGCATCAACAAATAACCATCTATAGTTACCTATAGTAATAGTGCATATAGTAATAGTCTGATTTTAATTGTTTCCTCTCCTGTGTTTATGATTTGTGAAAAAAGGTTTTGACTGAATAATCTTTTTAAATTCCTTAATTTTTTGGCAGGTGAATGTGTAATACTCATTTTGGCTACAAGAGGCTACAAGTGCCCCACTACCCAATGTTCTAAATTAGACAAAAAGCATTCATGTTTTAATTTCTCCATGCATTCTAAAAATAAGATACTATGTATATTGTGCATTGGAAAAATGTTGTAACATTACTGTCTTCTTCTACCATATCTTTCCTTATATACAAAATCCTAACATAAATACATACATATCCAAGGAAAATAACAGGTCATGGGTTCAGAGCTGTGTTCTGGACCAACAAAAACACAGGGCTTCACAGGTGTGTCCCCGGACACAAAGCAGCTACTTTTGAAATACAACCTCTTTTGGAAACTAAATCATGAAAAATTATCACACCTTTTTTGGTGGGTACACATCATTGCAGTCCAGGGTAGTTGTAGATGGGATTGCGGTGGAAGGAACTGAAGTTGAGATAGTGGGGCTGGTTGTGGTGGTTATCGGTGTTGTGGGGCATGGAGTGGACCGAATCTCAACTTTACAAGATGCATTGCAAAATTTTGTATAACACCACCCTAAACCATCAGTGACATTGTACACCAAATCCCCTGTAAAAAAAAAACAGAGTGGAGAAACAAGTTTAGTGGACAAAATCTAACAAAAGCTGTAATAAATATATTCAGGTATTCAGGCTGAAAAAGCACTGCTTAAAAAATACAAAATAACAAGATAATTAGCCAGTTAGAAAGTTAATTGTATTGTAAAGGGTTAGATTTTACAATAAAGTAAATTGTGTGGAGTTACTAAAGAATGATTGAGGAATGAATCAGGATCGACTTGATAAAGAATCATTGATAAGTAGCTCGATAACATTGATTCAATTATTGACTTATATAGTAGATGATGAGTTACAAAAAAACAAACGAGGAGATACTGCCCATGGTACTAATAAATGTTTGGGTGTATTGTCAGAGGACTCTTAAACCTCACTGAAGTTTCAAAATGGATGTTTTTGCTGTTTTTAGGTGTGTGTGTGTGTGTGTGTGTGTGTTTGTGTTTGGATAGAGGGGGTTATTGATCCCTCTTGTACACATAGTAGCAGATCTCTGTATGATATTCAAGGTAAGAATGTCAGCTTAAGGCAATCTCTTGGAACCTGAAGCGTGCCAAACAACCAGTTGAAATGAATGAGGAAATAGTCTATCTAAAGCATATCAGCAGCAGTGTTTTCTTTTTACAAGAATCATCATCATCATCTGTTTCACAGAGGTCCTCCGACTTAAGGGTCCTTGGGTAAGAAATTTACTTTACTCTAAATTTTCCGACAGGGGGGACTGCAATCCTCATTTCAGCTACTTTGACTGTTGGAGAACTAAATTCCCCTCAAACAAAAATTTTCTTTTTTGTCCACCATTCCTACTCTCAGATTGAATTTTTTCATTATACATAATTATTATGTCTCTGTCTTGTAGTGAAGAACTTGTTGAGTCCCCAACAAAGGTACAGTAACTGATTGTGATAATCATGATGTAATGGTGAACTAATGCTTCAGGGTACATTAAAAAATGCAAAGTAATGAGAAGATGAGATGAGGAAGGAGAGATTACAATGTGATGTATAATTTTCACAAAAAGAGTTTCTCATGATTAAATATTTAGTAATCATATACTTAATTATTCTAAGTTATTGAGGAATAACGACTAAAGACAAGGTCAGAATGTTGGTTAATGGATATTTATAAACTAATAATTAACTGATAATATTGATATAGTATTTTTTAGTTGGCTATTGTGGGTGGTCATTTAATGGGGAGTAAAATAACAAATGTGGTGTATAAAAAGAACCCTGGTCAATTATGAAAATGTAAATATAACACGTAATAAAAGAAATGAGATGAATGTGAATATGGAAAATGGAGGTTCACTTACCAGGATGATATGAAGTTCCATTGACATTGCAGACACATAATGTTGTAGGTGCGGTGAACGGTGTGGAAACAACTGTAGTTCTGGCTGAGCTGGGAGTGGGCAAGTAAACACTTGTGGTGATGGGAAGTGTCTGTGTTACGGGGGAAATTTGTGTTGTACCTGTAGCTGTTGTTTCCAAGGTTAGAGTTGAAGCCACGGTAGTTGTTGTGGTGAAAACAGGTTTTGTAAAAACAGTTGTTGTTTGTGGTGTTGCTGTGACTACAGTAACAGTTGATTCTGGGCCTGTTGTTGTGACACCTGGCTTGGTGGTTGTAGTTTCAACAACAGCTGTGGTCGAGGTTGTAACTGGGCCAGTGGTGACTTTAGGTGGTTTTGTTGTCTCAACTGTTGCACTTGTTGCCTCTGATGCAGTTGTTTCTACAGGTGTACCTGTTGTTCCCTTAGTTGTTGTTGAAGGTGCTTTAGTAGTCGTGGTAGTAACAGATGGTTTTGATGTTATGACTGTTGTTTCTGGGCCTGTTGTTGTGACACCTGGCTTGGTGGTTGTAGTTTCAACAACAGCTGTGGTCGAGGTTGTAACTGGGCCAGTGGTGACTTTAGGTGGTTTTGTTGTCTCAACTGTTGCACTTGTTGCCTCTGATGCAGTTGTTTCTACAGGTGTACCTGTTGTTCCCTTAGTTGTTGTTGAAGGTGCTTTAGTAGTCGTGGTAGTAACAGATGGTTTTGATGTTATGACTGTTGTTTCTGGGCCTGTTGTTGTGACACCTGGCTTGGTGGTTGTAGTTTCAACAACAGCTGTGGTCGAGGTTGTAACTGGGCCAGTGGTGACTTTAGGTGGTTTTGTTGTCTCAACTGTTGCACTTGTTGCCTCTTATGC